>CAUYLG010041925.1:0-13578 GCA_963573385.1 Cacajao melanocephalus | reverse complement strand
CAGTGGGGCAAGGGGGGTGATGGGGAGGGGGACAGTGGGGCGAGGGGGGTGATGGGGAGGGAGGTGATGGGGAGGGGGGCAGTGGGGCAACGGGGGTGATGGGGAGGGGGGCAGTGGGGCGACGGGGGTGATGGGGCAAGGAGGGTGATGGGGAGGGAGGTGATGGGGAGGGGGGCAGTGGGGCAAGGGGGGTGATGGGGAGGCAGTGGACAGCTGGATGGAAGTTTTCCAGCTCCTGTCTCGTGTGGATTAGATGCTCAACAGGCCTCACCTTGCTTGGAAGCTGTCCTTTGGGAAAGAATATGCAGAAGGAGGGGAGACCTGGCTTGCAGTGATTTGCATTATGGATGCAATTTCAGGGGTAGGCGTTCCAGTAAAGGTGTGTTCAGATTTTCTAGGAAACATATCTGTAATATTTTAAAGCATCTGTGAAAGTAAGATTATTTAGAAAGGACCCAAAGAGTCAAGGGGATCCTTGGGGGATAGTTTGTTTCCTTGCCTGTGACAAATCTTCTAAAAGCTGGAGGCTCCAGGCAGGCCAGCATTTGAGAATGTGATAGATGCCTCATGTGAAAAGATGCATGGCCGGGAGGGGAAACCTGGCATGCGGCCCCCGCAAGAAGAGGCAGTGTGGAGAGCTGTCTAGGAAGTCTTCCTGGCCTGGATAGCTGGGCTGAGGACTTCCTCACGTGTTGTGTTTGACCCGGCCTGGGCACGTGGGGAAGCCTGGAGCCCCTGGTCTAGCATCTCTCCACCAACTTGAGGGAATAACAAGAACGCTTCTGGAATAGAGAATGGGAGTTGAGTTTGGGAGATGTTTCGGTAGGCCTCCCATGTGCCAAGCTGGTGGTCCCAGGCGCTCCGCTGTGTAGCGCAGACCACATCCGTTGCAATGGTTTGAACTGTGGGCAGCCGTGAGAGATGGAGTGCGAGGGAAGACTTACTGGAGAAGGTGGGACACCATTGAACCCTAGATGCTGGGTGGGATTTAGGTAGCTTTGGTGGGAGAATAGAGAGCATCTTAGATCACAGCGCTGTGTGAGTGGGCCGGCCTGGAGTCTGGCTTGACCCTGTTGCACAGCATGGTAGAATTGAAGCTCTGGAGTCTGATGAGGCGGTTTCAGTGTTGCACTCACTTACCAGCTTTGTTATCTAGGGCAAGTAAAAGAACCTTCCTAAGTCTAAGCTTTCTCATCTGTGAAAGGGGTTGCAGTAGTGCCTACCTCAGAGCTGTGATGACGGAGCGCAGGTAGCTTTCTGAAAGAGACTGGCAGGCTCCCTGGGTGGGTTGTAATTCATATAGGATACATGCATGGTGGCAGGAAGGCTGGAGAGGGATTGTGGGGAAGGATCTCTGGGACTTTGAAAGGCATGTCTAAACTTGATCAAGTTGGCTGCGGGACACCATAGGCTTCCTGGGCAGGCCGAGGCTGTTAAAGTGCCGGAATGGCACGAAGGAAGGCATGTCTGGAGGTGATGGTGGCAGCTGGCAGGAGTTTTTGGGGCCTGGACAGCGGGTCGGGCATGCTGGGGATGAAGAAGAGCTGGGCAGCAAGGACTCAGCTCTTCCTGGCTGGCTGGAGCGAGAGAGGGGTATCTGAGATGGTGCCAGGTTTCAGGGTACGAGAATGGAGAAAGGGTGGAGGCAGGAAGTGGGCAGTGGAAGCGGGCTTTTCAGTTATGTTATTTTGTGTTTTAGCTCAGTTTTAAACCTTTCAACCTTTAAGTACCGTAGGGCTTCTAAGTGAAAATGTCTTGGGCGACCCTGTTTGAGGTGGGGTAGGCATGGGCAGGGAGGATGGTTCCCGAAGGAAGGAAGGACGAAGAGAGAAGCAGCGGGAGATGAGCTGGTGTTGGAGGACTGACGTGAGGGGTGACCAGAGTCTAGGGCTGGAGGTTTCAGGATGCACACGGGGACAATAGAAGCAAGATGAGAGGGAAGGCCTGGGGTCAGGGACACCGCGTCCCTGTTGGTAGGCTGTGCATCTTTTCTGCATCGCAGCTTTGTCTCTAGGTGTTTAGAGATATCCTCCCTTTGTGGACTCATCAGAGAGGGCCGTGGGCTATCTTGGTCACTGAGTCTTACTCGGTCACTGGTCTAGGTGGGCTTGCTGTTAGCGACTGTGAGCATGTCAGCAGGAGGCGTGACAGGCAGGAGGCACAGCTGCCAGTAGGCACCTGGTACAGGACAGGAGCCATGTTCTGAAGCGGCTAGGGACTCCAGCCGTTGTGGTCACCGAGCTGGTCTCACAGCAGAAGGCTGGGTCAGTTCTGGCAAAGACACCTCATCTCCCCTGTCTTTACCTTGGCTTCTCAAGATTTTGTTGTTTTACCAGTTTTAGAGCTGTGATTCATCTGAAACACGGTCTTGTTTCTGAGGTTTCAGAAGTCTCTGGCTTTTTGGCTCAAAGCTTTTTTTTTTTCTTTTTGAGATAGAGTCTCACTCTGTAGCCCAGGCTGCAGTGCAGTGGCATGACCTCCACCTCCCGGGTCCCAGTTCAAGCAATTCTCCTTCCTCAGCCTCCCAAGTAGCTGGGATTACAGGTATGAGCCACCATGCCCAGCTAATTTTTTATTTTTTAGTAGAGACGGGGTTTCGCCATGTTGGCCAGTCTGGTCTTGAACTCCTGACCTTGTGATCTGCCCACCTTGGCCTCCCAAAGTGCTGTTATTACAGGTGTGAGCCACTGTGCCCAGCTGCTTTTTTAAGTTTTTAGAGATAGGGTCTCGCCCTGTGGCCCAGGCCAAATGCAGTGGTGCAATCTTAGCTCACTGTAGCTTCAAACTTCTGAGTTCAAGTGATTCTCACCACTCGGCCTCCAGGGTTGCTGGGACTACAGGCATGAGCCATGCTGGGCTGGTTCAGAGCTTTCATATGGGAAGTCCAGAGCAAAAAGCCGCGGAAGGGAAGGCATTGTTAGCAGGATCATCCTGTCCTGGTGTTTGCCTTGGCCCATGATCGCCCTGCAGGCTGCAGAGGGTCCCCGGATTCCTGCTTGTGGTGGAAACCAAGACCTGGTGCCCCCCTTCTCACCCACGAGCCTGGTGCAGCGCGGGCGGTTATGCCCTGCTCACACCTGCTCAAGAAGACGGATTATGTTGTTTTCTCTGTGTCTTTTTTCCTTTGAGTTGGACGACTTGAGTACTAGTAAGTTGAACTTAAGTAGAAGTTTTCAGGAAGGGGAAACGATGGATATTATTGAGCCTTCTGAGAGAGACTGGCAGGTGCCCTGGGTGGGTTGTGCACTCATACACTTGGTCTGTCCTCTCATGCCGCTTTTTATTATTTTTTTAATTGAGATGGGGTCTTGCTCTGTCACCCAGACTGGAGTGCAGTGGTGCGATCTCGGCTCACTGCAGCCTCTGCCTCCCAGGTTCAAGTGATTCTCCTGCCTCAGCCTCCCAAGTAGCTGGTGTTACAGGTGTGTGCCACCACACCCAGCTAATTTTTTATTATTTAGTAGAGATGGATTTTCACCATGTTCACCAGGCTGGTCCCGAACTCCTGACCTCAGATGATCTGCCTACGTTGCCCTCCCAAAGTGCTGGGATTATTCGGGCATGAGCCACTGTGCCCAGCCTCCCATACCCTTTCTTAAGGCCTCTTTTTGCAGCGTTCCGTCTCATCTGCTAAATAACTGTGCTGGTAGGGAGTCAATAATGTGTTTTTAAATCAAGATTTAAAATATAGTTATTCTGTTTTTTTCTGCTTCCAAGTAATTTCTCCTGTGCTTTTCAGCCTCTGTTTGTGGAATTCTTGGAGCTTCTTAGTCTTGGGACTGTGGCTTCCCGCAGGGAACAGGACCCCGAGAATGGTGCAGTGGAGGAACTCAGAAATAACAATGTCATTGTTTAAAAGCCACTTGAGCTTTACAGCAGAGGATCAGATAGCGGAGTGTTTCCATACATTCTTCACCCACCTTCCCCTCATGGGAGCACTTCGCATAACCTGGTGCATTTATCAAAACTAAGACATTGACACTGGTGCATACTGTTAATGGAACTGCAGGCTTTATTCGCATTTCCCCACCATCTAGTCCATTGAGCTTTGTGTAATTTTTTCAATGTGAAAAGGCCCTGAGCAGCTGCCTAGGAATCTTCCATTCTGCAGTGTTAAAACAATAACGTAGCAAACACAGCATGCTTAAACTAAGGATAGACTTGACAGCTGGGGTAACTGTGGGAGGTCAGAGGAGACTTGTTCTTGGGCCAGCCTCCACACTCCACACTCTGCAGGGCCTCCTCTGCCAGCCTCCACACTCCACAGGGCCTCCCGGGCCGGCCTCCACACTCCACAGGGCCTCCCGGGCCGGCCTCTACACTCCACAGGGCCTCCCGGGCCGGTCACCACACTCCACAGGGCCTCCCGGGCCAGTCTCCACACTCCGCAAGGCCTCCTGTGCTGGCCTCCACACTCTGCAGGGCCCCCTGGGCTGGCCTCCACACTCCACAGGGCTTGCTCAGAGGCATTGGTGTAAGTTGGAGCCTGCAGTGTCATCCCAGAGCCACCTCTGCGTAGTGTGGCTGCAGAGGGCAGGGCTGCAGCATCTTGGGCACGTGCACGGTCTCCAGACCTCAGTTTCCCCGCCTGTGAATTGAAGGCGTTGAGTTTGCTCCCTGAGGTCATTCCTCGCTTGGGTATTTTATGACTCCTGGGCCTCTGGGGATCTGTCAGGCTCTGGGGATCCCAGGGAGCTGAGTTGGGCCAGGCTGCCTCCTTCCCCAGCTATTTCCTGTGTGGGCGAGTGTTTGCAACCAGTCCCCGTGCAACTGCAGAGGCACCTGTTCTTTATTTCTTCACCCAGTAACCCTAGTCTGTGTGCTCACTGCCCAGGTGGCCACGCAGTCCCTGCTGGGGCAGCAGACCCAGTGTTAGCAGAGCCACGTCCCAGTGGTGTTGACTCACAGCCTTGCCCTGGCCCTGAAGCCGGCCGGCAGTGACTTCCTGCTCTGCAGCCACAGTCTTGGGCGTGTGCCGCAGGGGTGCCTGTGCCCTTGCCCGTGTGAGCTTTGGACCGTGAAGCCAGTAACCTTCCTGCGAAGCTGGGCTGAGCCTGTGTCTGCCTCCCAGGTGGGCGTGAAGCTGCCTGTCCCTGAGTTGAGGTGCTCAGACTCCTTCCTGCTGGTCTGGCTCCTAAGACAGAACATGCGAGGACGACAGAGAACACAGAAGACAGAGCGAAACAGACAGCGCCGTGCGTCCCTCTGGTCTGTGGGTCTCCTCCTTGGCACAGGGTGGGGGCTGGCTGCGACCCTTTTGTCAATGGTTTGACTGGGACATAGTCGTGCTCATGTGTCCCCTGCTGCCCAGAGAAGCAGAGCTATGCCTTGTGACAGAGCCTGAGTGTTACCAAAGCCTCCCATGTATTGCCTGGGCCTTTACAGATTTTCTTTTGTTTGCTGGACCCTGATACAGGGCGTTCTAAAAGAAATGATCCCTGTCCCCTGGGGTTTTCCTGTGACCAGGCGGGAACCTGGCGGGGCGAGTGGGTTTTCCTGTTGGCATAAATCACAGAAAACCGCACAGCAAGGCAGCGTCCGTGTTGGTGGGTGGCACGAGGGGAACCTGAAGTTGTGGGGGACTTGGGATGGGAGGAGTCAGGCTCTGGGCTGGTGGGGACAGTGGAGGGAGGGGTGTGCTGCTGGCAGGACCTGGAGCTTCCAGTGGGGCCTGGTGGTGCCACCCCCGTAGGCTTTGTGCTTGTGCATGTGTGTGTGCACGTGTGTCTTATGTGCGTGTGTGGGTGGGTAGTGGGGTCTGGCCACTGCCTTGGTGGCCTGGCCACCGCCTTGGTGGCGGTGACCCCTGGGGGGCCTAGTAGCCCCAGTACGTTCTCCTTGAGCGTGGGGTTGGTGTGCCATGTGCTGACCATGGTGGCTGGTGTGTCAGTGGACCATCTGACCTGGAACATGCAGGAGCTCGTGGCACCGAGGTCACGGGGGCTGTTGTGTCCGGGAGGCTGCCTGGTGGCAGTGCAAGGTCACCTCGGGAGTGAGGGGCTGGGAGGGGAGGTGGGCAGCACCGTGTTGGGGGCCTGTTGCTACAGGGCCACTTTCCTATGACCCCTGGGCCTTCTGACCGTCCCTCACTGCTGGCTTCTGCCCCTAGGCTGGCGCCCATGCGGCTCTACACACTCTCCAAGCGCCACTTTGTCCTCGTGTTTGTCGTCTTCTTCATCTGCTTTGGCCTGACCGTCTTCGTCGGGATCAGAGGTAAGGTTCGGTTTTTCCTCAGTGAATCTTTTGCCCTGTGTGTGGCCCTAGCGTGTCGCTTTTGGCCAGCCCACCTGTGCCCCTGGCTCCCACTGCCAAGGGCCCTGGCACAGAGGGAGAAGTGCCCACAGGGTGGACAGGGTCCCAGCCCTGCACTTCTAGCTGCTACATCTCTCCTGAGGGAGGTGCAGCGAGCAGCCCCAAGTGACTCTGGCCATGCCCTGTGCAGCAGCCAGGGCTGCCTTGACCACATGCCTTTCATTGGCCAAGCAAACATTTTTTTGTTTTCTTTCCTTCTTTCTTTCCTTTCTTTCTTTCCTTCCTTCCTTTTCCTTCCCTCCCTCCCTCCCTCCCTTTTCGTCTTTTTCTTTCTTTCGAGACAGAGTCTCCTTCTGTTGGAAGGCGCCAGGCTGGAGTGCAGTGGTGCAATCTTGGCTCACTGTAACCTCTGCCTCCTGGTTCAAGCAGTTCTTCTGCCTCAGCCTCCCAAGTAGCTGGGACTACAGGTGCGTGTCACCACGCCCAGCTAATTTTTGTATTTTTTAGTAGAGACTGGGTTTCACCATGTTGGCCAGGATGGTCTTGATCTCCTGACCTCGTGATCTGCCTGCCTCGGCCTCCCAAAGTGCTGGGATTACAGGTGTGAGCCACCGCACCTGGCCTCCAAGCAAACATTTCTAATCTGCTGTGCCCTAGGCCCAGCTGGGCACGGTGCAACCAGAACCTGCTGCCTGGTGGGGGAGACAGGCCGCGCAAGTTACGATGCAGCTGACAGGGTGGGGAGGAGAGTAGGGGGCTGCTGGCTGCGAGCATGGGGGGGTGGCTGCAGGAGCAGTGAGATCATCTAGGCCGGCACCCTTTCTCACGGATGGAGAACCAGAGAAGCCAAATCATTTCCACAAGGTTCCCAGAGACCCAGGTCTCTTCAGTCCTGTGCACAGGGCAGGCAACCAGGAGCCTGACTTGTCTGGAGAGAATTTATTCCTCCATTGCTTTGTTTCTGTCGGAAATAAAATATCTTTTTCCATTAGGGCAATTTCTGGTAGGTGGTGTTTAATTGATGCCCTTAATACTAAAGTGTGAATGGCAATTAGGCTTAACCTGTCCCAGAGGCAATTTGTGCCTCAAAAGGCTAGTTTCTGGCCGGACGTGGTGACTCACGCCTGTAGTCCCAGCACTTTGGGAGGCAGAGACGGGTGGATCAAGAGGTCAGCAGTTCAAGACCAGCCTGGCCAAGGTGGTGAAACCCCATCTCTACTAAAAATAGAAAAAATTAGCCAGGCGTAGTGGTGGATGCCTATAATCCCAGCCACTCAGGAGACTGAGGCAGAGAATTGCTTCAACCGGGAGGCAGAGGTTGCAGTGAGCCTAGATTGCACCACTGCACTCCAGCCTGGGTGACAGAGTGAGACTTTGTCTCAAAAAAAAAAAAAAAAAAAACCAACTAGTTTCTTACCCCACACTGCGTTGGTAAATGGACGAGGAAGCTAGGGGAGAGGGTGGCTCTTCAGGTGCTGTTTATGTGATGCTGATAGTGATCACAGCAACTGTAGCCAACTTCTTTCCCGTTAAGTCATCAAGAAGTAAAAATTATATTAATTACAGCACAAGAAATATCCATGATCTTACTTGATTTTCACTGCTATCCTTTAAGATTGGTAGGGGAGGCATTAACATTCTCATGGTCTCCAGTCTCAGTGGGACCTCAGCCACCTTCTGTTCCTTGAAGCCACTCTCTGTCTCAAACGTGCATGATTATATCCAGCCCTCTCCGCTCTTGCAGAAATGTGAAGTGATACACCAAGCCTGAGATACAAGTGAAGTCAGGGTTTCTCCATCCCCTTTGTTCTTCCATACAGTACTCTATCAGTCAGTGCTCTCCAGAGAAATAGAATCAGTAGGAGATACCTGTCTAGCCTGCTTGTCTGTCTATCTTATCTAACTATTAAAAGGAGTTTGCTCACATGATTATGGAAGCTGAGAAGTCCAAAGATCTGCAGTCAGCAAGTAAGAGGCCAGGAGAGCCCATGGTGTAGTTCTAGTCTAAGCCCAAAGGCATGAGATCTAGGTGAGCTGGTGGAGTAAGTTCCAGCCAAGTCCAGGTCTGAGTCTGAAGGCAGGAGAAGACCAGTATCCCAGCTGGATATAGAGAGAGCCCGGGCAGAAAGAGTGATTTCTCCCTTACTCAGCCAGTTTGTTTTATTCAGGCCTTTGATGGATTGGATGAGGTCCACCCACATCGGAGAGGGCAATCTGCTTGACTCAGTCTACTGGTTCATATGTTAATCTCATCCAGAAATGACCCACAGACACAGTAGAATAATTTTTAACCAAATGTCTCGGCACCCGTGGCCCGGTCATGTTGACACACAAAATTAAGTATCACAAGCACACTCTGCTCCTGATTATTTCATGATAAGGTAATTATAGAGTTAGGAGTACCTTGGGGACTATTGGCTTAGTGACTGTCATTTTGCAGATGAGGAAATCAAGATCCAGAAAGTCTTGTTAGTGAAGACTAGAGTCCAGAGATTTCTTTTTTTTCTTTTTTGAGACAGCGTCTCACTCTGTTGCCAAGGCTGGAGAGCTGTGGCTCGATCTCAGCTCACTACAACCTCCACCTCCCCAGTTCAAGTGATTGTCCTGCCTCAGCCTCCTGAGTAGCTGGGATTACAGGAGCCTGCCACCATGCCTGGCTAATTTTTTTTTTTTTTTTTTTTTTTTTGTATTTTTAGCAGAGGCAGGGTTTCACCGTGTTGGCCAGGCTGGTCTTGAACTCCTGACCTCAGGTGATCCAGATGCCTCGGCCTCCCAAAGTGCTGGGATTACAGGTGTGAGTTACCAAGCCCAGCTGAGTCCAGGTTTTTCTGACTCCCAGTTCTTAATTATTTCCAGGAAACCAGACTGCCTTACTTCCTGGGTTAGGAGTTTACTCAGATCCTGAATCTGTTTAACAGGAGCCTCATTGTGCACACAAGCCTCCTTCCTACATAAAGACCTCGTTCCCAGCATTCCTAAACGCATTCCAGAGACATACTGCCTTGGTTGTGTATTTCCTCCTTTTGAGTGGAGGCTTGTTGGTTGCAGACAGGGGATTGTCACTGAGGCAGTCCAGAAAAACTGACATCACCAGTTGAGAGTGATACATTTTGAAACAAATCTAGTTCTACATTAAATTAAAATCGGATTCAGAGTGTTTCCTTTGACTACTTCTTTTAAGGCCAAAACTGAAGAAATGCATTGTAGGAATCTATGAAGCTTGGAGAGGATTCTGGGAAGATGGTGGAGTGGGAATCTGTGTCTCCCACTTAGACGACAACTGTGGTGGCAGAATCTGTGGTGTAACTGTTTTGGAACTCTGGAGTCTCTTGAAGGCTTGCAACTTCGCAGGGAATGCTTGTACATTAGATTGTGGTTAATTTTGGTCAGTGCAGCCCTTAGCTCAGTAGCAGGTACCCGTTCTCCACTGCAGGCCTATAGCAGGCAGCTGTGTGTTTCTAGAGCTTGTAGAAACCAAGGTGGGCAAAAAGGACCCTGTCCTGCAGATACCCGGGATCTGTGCTCTGATTGCTGCTGCTGCTTCTAATGGCAGAAGTACAATGAAGAAAGAGTGGCTGCTGCCGTTGTAACTCCCTCAGATGTTGCAAGCCCCTCCCCCTCTGGCTGAAGTTACTTCCAGGGAATTTAAAGGGCTGGCACTTTTTTTACCCCCTTATTTTTCCCTTTGTCCCTTTTTGGGAGCCAGACATCGAAGACTAGGACATTCAAAACTGCTAATACAGGGAAATTTAGAAAGTCGCCACACCTGCCCAGAGGAAGGTGCAAGCTCAGAAAAGACCTGAGGAGACTTTAAACTTCAGGCTGATCCTTTGCACAGAGACAGTCTGTAACAACAACAAAAACAAAAATACAAAAATGAATAACAGCAAGCCCTGAGGAAGGGGAGAGTTTGGTTTCCAGAAGTACATTATTAGATTTAAGTGTTCACTTTTCAACAAAAGGTCACAAGGCAAACAAAGCAACAATAAAGTATGACCCATCAAAAGGAAAAAAATGAACCGTCAGAATCTGTCCCTGAGTAAGACCATAGGACAGACCTGTTAGGCAGAGACTTTAAAACAACTGTCTTAAAGATGCCCAAAGAACTAAATGAAGAGACATGGAAAAAGTCAAGAAAACACTGTATGAATAAAAAGGTAGAAAACCTAAAAGGAAACCAAAAAGAAATTCTGGAGGTGAAAAGTACCCTAGAGGGATTCAGAGGCAGATTTGAACAGGTAGAAGAAAGAATCGGCGAGTCAGAAGATAGGACAATGGAAATTTTTGAGTCTCAGGAACAGAAAAAAAGCAGAAGAAAAATGAACAGAGACTGAGGGACCTTTGGGACACGTGTCAAATGGACCAGCATACACATTGTGGGAGTCTGAGAAGGAGAAGAGCTAGATAATGGGTCAGAGAGAATATCTGAAGCAGTGATGACTGAAAACGGCCCAAATTTGATGACATGTGAATATAAACATCCAAGAAGTTCAACAAACTCAAAGTAGGATGAACTCAAAGAGACCCACACTGAGAAACATTATAATCAAACTGTAGATACCCAAAGACAGACTCTTGAAAGCAGCAAGAGAGTCACTCGTCACATACAAGGGATCATCAGTAAGTTTGTCAGCAGATGTCTCATCAGAAACTTTGGAGGCCAGAAGGCAGTGGGCTGATCTAACAGAATCTATAATATGGATGAATCTTGAGGACATTATACTAAGTAAAATAAGCCAGTGGCAAAAAGAAAAATACAGTAAGATTACATGGGGTACTTCGAGTAGTCAAGATCATCAGTACAGAAAGTAGAGTGGTGGCAGCCAGTGACTGCGGGGAGGGGAATGGGGGAATTGTTTGATGGGCGCAGTGCTTCAGTTTTATAAGATAAAAAGAATTGTGGAGATAGCAGTGATGGTTGCACAGTATAAACGTACTTGTTACCACTGAACTGTACACTTAAAAATGGTTCAGATGGGCTGGGTGCGGTGGGTCACGCCTCTAATCCCAGCGCTTTGGGAGGCTGAGGCGGGCGGATCATGTGGTCAGGAGTTTGAGACCAGCTTGACTAACATGGTGAAACACCATCTCTACTAAGATATAAAAATTTGCTAGGCATGGTGGCGCATGCCTGTAATCCCAGCTTCTCAGGAGGCTGAGGTAGGAGAACTGCCTGAAACAGGGAGGCGGAGGTTGCAGCGAGCCAAGATCGTGCCACTGCACTCCAGCCTGGGTGACAGAGTGAGACTTTGTCTCAAAAAAAAAGGTGCAGATGGCAAGTTCTTGGGTCTATAGGAAAAAGCAATGGTTAAGATGGCAAATCTTACATATATTTTATCACAATAAAATTGGGAGAAAAAGAATTTGTGAAGTTCGTACACCTGTTATTTCAGTTAAAACTTTCTGCTTTCCTGCTTAGATTAGCACATACTGTGTTTATAGCCCTTAATGAGTATTTTTGGAAGATGGGATTAATTGGATGAGCAGATAAGTGTGTCTTAGTTTTTGGAAGAAATCTTTATATTTTACAAACTATGTAAGACAAAGTCTGTACAGTCAATGCCCTCTGGGCCCATGCATGTAGAGAGAGCGCTCACTGAGAGCGCAGCAGGGCGGTCCCTGTGGAAACCCTGTATGTTGTGTGCCAGTCATACTGGTTGACTTGTGTTGGGAAGTCATGAGGCACAGCAGAGTGGACATTCTGTGTCTGTGTTTGTGTGTTTATGTCTTTTGCTTACACATTGTAAAATCTCTTAAGAAAAACCAGGTAAATTAAGGCCACGTCCATGTAACGTATAAATCTTTGAATCTGGAAAAAAATCTTAAATTACCAATGTAGCTATAACCTGCTTTTATCCTTTTCTGTTACGCTTTAGGACCTAAAGTGATCCAGACTTCTGCGGCTAATTTTTCTCTAAATAATAGCAAAAAGGTAAGACTAGGTCTGAGTGGCAGCTGGGTGGTGGGGGGCATTATAAACCTCGGGCCACTGAGAAATGGTTCTGCTTAGAGTCTAAGGCAGCCTGCACCTGCCTTGGGGCTTCTGAGGCAACACATGTTTTCTTACTCCATTGTCAGCTGCTGGCCTCTGGGTTCTCCTTTGCTAAAATGACCATTTCTGCTGTAATAAATACCTCAGTACTTAGGAAGATGGTGGTATTACCTCTTAGGGAGCAGTTGTTCATTTCCAAAGAGTGGTTAACTCATCCTGATTCCTTGCATCTGTTAGTCCTATCAGATTGTAATTTTTAATAATGACACCATCTCATCTTTCTTATTTTGCCCAAGTTAAGAATTGGCCTCTGTCAGGTTTTTAATGGTACAGTTCTTTCCAGTGATTACTTTGTATTCCTTGTGTGAACTCAGTTTAAATGAAAAATCCCATTGAGTTAGGTGGCTCATGCCTGTAATCCCACCACTGTGGGAGGTCGAGGCAGGCGGATCACGAGGTCAGGAGTTCGAGACCAGCCTGGCCAATGTGGTGAAACCCCATCTCTACTGAAAATACAAAAATTAGCCAGGCGTGTTGACATGCACCTGTAGTCCCAGTTACTTGGGAGGCTGAAGCAGAAGAACTGTTGAACCTGTGAGGTGGAGGTTGCAGTGAGCCAAGATTTTACCACTGCATTCCAGCCTGGTGGACAGAGTGAGACTGTGTGTCAAAAAAAAAAGAAAAAGGAAAAATCCTTTTAAAAATGTGCCAACTTTTTATCGTCTTTGGAGAAAAGAGAGGTTCTTTCAATTGGAGAATTTTGGTTTTCTTGAATAAATACTAACTTGTGAGAGCCTAGACAACGAAACCCTTTTTGTATGTGTGTGAGAAACATTATCTATAAATGGAACACAGTTGCCCTGCATCTTTGAGGCACCATGATACACATAGTTTAAATTTGATTATGTGACCCCAAATCCCCATTGTCCCTGTTCTCACACTTCTCTGCTAGTTTTTTACCTTTATAATTTTGCAGAAAGGCAAAAAAAAAAGAAAAAGTGCTAAAATGACACCATTGATTCTTGTCTTTGCGGCTGCTAGTTTGAAGGGCTTGTCCTCAGCCTGTCTTCACACTTTCTTGGCATTGCTTGATTTTCTCTGTCGGCCTGATGATCTGATTTGAAGAGGTGCCGCTGTGGACTTTCCTGGCAGTACATCTTTTACACTTTCTTTCTTTCCGTTTCCTTTTTTTTTTTTTTTTTTTTTTGAGAAGGATTATTGCTGTGTAGCCATGCTGGAGTTCAGTGGTGCGGTATCAGGTCACTGGAACCGATACCTTATTGTTTAAAGCGATTATCCTGCCTCAGCCTCCCGAGTAGCTAGGAAAAAAGGTT
>CAUYLG010041924.1:0-36450 GCA_963573385.1 Cacajao melanocephalus | reverse complement strand
GTTTCTTTTGCTATGCAGAAGCTCTTAAGTTTAATTAGATCCCATTTGTCTATTTTGGCTTTTGTTGCCATTGCTTTTGGTGGTTTAGTCATGAAGTCCTTGAAAAAAATAATAACTCCATAATGTACAAACCCTAAGGTTTACATCTGGGATAGCAGGAATAAAAGTGTTTCTTAGAAGTCTCAGAAAGATGATACATAATGGGTTACATGGATATCCCTTGACAATTGCCAAGGCTAAGATGTGTTCGTCTGATTGGTTTAAGCAAAAGTAATATGATTCACTCTTGAGATGAATGAAAAATGAGTTGACTCATGAGAGAAAAATCTAGGTACATTTATGACAATAAAATTGAATAATGCTGATAGAGAAAACGAACAGATGTCCACTGCATTGAAGTACATGGCTCTATTAGTAGTTCATGTCAGATGCCTGAGAACTTTTCCACACACCTGATATTCTCTCCCCACCCACAGAATAAATGAAGTCCTAGTCCTATCTATCTTATTTACTACATTTTTCTTTGATCTCTTCTCTACAATTTATCAATATGATTATCATCATGTCTTGTTTTGACTATTTAAATAGTCTCCTACCTGATCTTCCTTTAACAACTCTCAATTCCATCTTGCCAGTTTTTCATATTTCAGACAGAATTGTGTTTTTATTTATCTTTTTTTTGTTTGTTTTGAGACAGAGTCTAACTCTGTCACCCAGGCTGAATTGCAATGGCATGATCATAGCTTACTGCAGGGTTGACTTTCTGAGCTCAAGTGATCCTCTCACCTCAGCCTTTCTGTACTCAAGTACCTGGGAGTACAGGCATGGGCCACCACACCTGGCTAATATATATATATATATATATTTTAGATATGTAGAGATGGGGGTACCCTGTGTTTCCCAGGCAGGTTTTAAACTCCTGGGCTCAAGGTTCCTCTTGCCTCAGCCTTCCAAAGTGTTGGAATTACAGGTGTGACCTACCATATCCAACCCAAATTATGTTTTTAATAGCATATATAAGTTGGCAGTTTCCCCACTTAGCTTAAAACCCTTAACATTCTTTCATTGACTCCTAAAACATAATTCCAAATTACGGCCTAAAAAGTCTTGTATGGTCTGATCTCTCCCAGTCCCTCCAGACAGTTTTGCACTTATTACTTCTGTTCTATTCAGTCTGGTTTTCCTGTTCTTATGACATGTCTCACAGTCTTAACACTGTGGTAAGAAGGTCACTTATAGTCTTACTTGTGTCATTTTGTTGTATCTCCATAACACCTAATGCTATTATTATTCCCATTTTAACATTAGGAAAGTGAGGCAGACCAAGAAAGTTAATGAATAGGTGTTGAGGCCAAGATTTGAACACAAGTAATCAACCCCTGGACCTACATTCTTAACCATTCTACCACACTGCATCTAACTTACCAGATAATAACTTGTGTAGTGGTAGTCATAAAAGTTATAATATACTCAGAAATATCTATTTTGCTCTCCATTTAATTATCAGTTCCTAGCATAATTCTGGGAGTATAGTAGCTACTCAATGCATATTTGTTAAATAACAAATAATGCATTCCTGTGTTTCTGAGTTGTTCTGCTGAACTTCTTGTTTGATTGAACTGAATTCTCTCAAAATAGAAATTGGCCAATAAAGCTGGGACTGTTGTCTAGGAATCCTCAGTGAAAACTTGAGAATTCTTAGCTAGCTGCCTCTGGCAATCCTGATGCCGAATCACTCTCTGATTCTTCCCTGCTTTAAGCAGTTCAGTCCTTTGGATAGAAAATGGGCTGATGGCTACCTTAAAGCAGGGCTTTTCAAACATTTCATCATGGAAGATGCTTTTTTATTTTGTGATTATTTACTATATTCATATGGCAGTCACTTATCCCCCAAGTTTTTTTTATGTGTGTTATAAAGTGCAATTAAAGCTCAATTATTTTCCAAAGTTGCATTAACCAGTGAAAAGTAGTGCCCCAGGATTGCTGATTGGAATGAAATAAAATGTTTCTCCATGCAGAATCAGGTCATTTCATCTTAAAAAAAAAAAAAAAAAAAGGGAAGAAATCCAGTGGTGGAAATAATAGAAATTTTCTATTTGTACATTGAAATTCATTCTGTATCAGATACTATACTAAGCATTTCACAAGCATTATTGCATTTAATTATTGTAGCAATGGTAACACACATATTATTATCTCTATTTTGAAGAAGGGGCAATTAAATCTTAAAGAGGCTGAATGACTTGAAAGTCACTATGAAGTAGAGAAGAGGAGATTTAAACCTGGGCAGAACTGAACTCTTAATGACGTGATATAACTTCTCCCAATATTCAACATCTTATTTTTCTTCAGTGTCACTATCATTATTAATTACGTAGTTTCCATTAAACCCTTTAAAAAACCAAAGGTAGTGCAGTACTTCCCAGTGTTAACAGGGGCCTCAGGATGGAAACCATTTGTCTAATGTTCTTTATGCAGTATCCACCAGTGCTTTTAGGCTGTTAAATATTTATTATCTTTTATTTCTGACAACACCAGCCTGATTTTCCCTTTTTGAACTACCCCATTTCCATTAGCATGCTGTGTTGATGGGATCAGTCAAAATGCTACATTATACTCTGGGCAAGAAGTGGCACTGGGCCTAACCAAAGTCAGTTAGATTCTTTCTCCTTGGTATTTAAATATTTAGATTTGTTGTAGAGGGCAAAATAAAGGGTTCAAAATTATTTATTCCAATAGTGATACTGTGAATAATGCCATTAGTTAGTGCTATCTCAAAACCTGGAATTATCCTGATTCATACCCTTTTAGGGAAAAAGTCATTCTTTACATTCTGTGAATTTTCCTATTTCCTTCAAATTGACTTGTGTGTGTGTGTGTGTGTGAGAGAGAGAGAGAGAGTGTGTGTGTGTGTGTGTATCTGTGTGAGAGAATATGTGTGTGTGTGTGTGTGTGTGTGTGTGAGAGAGAGAGAGAGAGAGAGAGAGAGAGAGAGAATATGTCTGTGTCCAGATAGAATATTTTTCTGTGGTTGTAACCAAGAAAGTCACACGAATTTGCTTTTTCTTGAGCTACTCTCTTTTTTTCTCAATTCTTCCTTTACGACCAGCAACCCTTGTTTTTACTCTTCTCCCAAATTTAAGCCAGAAAGCAAAGGCAACAGAGAGTTCTGATAAAATATGGAAGAACTATTCAAAATTACTTGAATGTAATACATATTTCCTTATTTCCAGATTTCAGATCTATTGGTCAAAAATACAAGACTTACCTATCTTGTCTCTGTGGTCTAGTATGTGGTTTTGGAGTTTTTAATTTTGAAGGATCCGAAGCCTTATTTTTGGTCACTGCTGGAATACTATTCAGACTGAAAATCTAGTGTGACATATTTAAAAACCTGATATAAAGTTGTTCATGCAAATTCCATTTCAAGATGTAACTAAGTTGACACAAACCAAATATTCTCAGCTATCAAAAGACAAGTTCTGTCTTATGAATTTATATTTTAACCAGCAACCTAAAAACACATTCATCAGAAAATCAACAAAACACTACCTAGTGTGAAAAATAGCTGTGGTTTGGAGCCAATTTTGCTCTATGAAATTTTAGGTTATATGGCCTCCTCAGCATGTGGCCATTTCACCTGAGAATCAATTATCAGACACCAGTTCAGCTTATTTTGCAATAATAATTAAATAAGCATTTTACCCCTAAATGACAAATTTTACATTTTTTTACTCATTATTTCATTGAAATACCTCTTTCCCTGGGTAGAGTTGTTTGACTTTAAAAACCAGTAGCATCAGTATAATCCTTAGAATCTAATAAAGATTCCATCAGTGTAAAATCCTTATCCTTAGGCAGAAAGAGAACCAATTCAATTATGATGTTGGTTGAAAAATTGAAAGGCTTTTTAACTTGAGGGTGGAAAAATTGTAGTACATATTAAAATGGTTAGTAAAAAATTCGTGCATCTAGGCTAACAAATGCTAATATGTTCTTTTGTTACCCTCTAATTTATATGATTCATGTAAGCCTGCAGCCAGCAAAACTTGTTCTAAATTTCATGTGCATTAAAAAATAGCAAAGCAATGAATTGTGAAGTTATTAACATTCGTGTCTACTTGCATTATTAAGCCATACACATCAAATCTGGTAGTACAAGGAAAGAAATGTCATAATGAAGTACAACAGCGTTTAGTCAAGAGAATTTCTAAAGGTCATCAAAGCACCATATGATACCCATCCATGCATAACTGCAATCTGAAATAAATAGCCAATGTGACACAATAAGAAAAAGTCCAATAACTGTTCCGTGTACTGTTTCTGTTAATGAAAGGATTTACCATTCTCATGTTGGTAATAAAACTGATTCTGGTCCCAAATCATATATGCTGCTTCCTAAACTAATTACAGATTAACAAGGAGATAAGAGAGTGCTAGCACAAAGAACATTTGTCTGCTTATTTACCTTCTACCAGTGAGTAGATGACTGATGATCCCAATACAAGCTTAAAAAGAGCTATTCAACTTTCATTTTCTCTGAGAGCCACAGGCTGCACAATTTAAGTGACAAATAATTTATTAATATTTTCTTACTTTTAATGGTGTTTTAGGTGCTTCAGGACAAGTATTCCCATCTTAATACTTAAAAGCAGCAAATATTTGACCCCTCTAAATATTTTATGTTAACATTGTAAGGACTAATATGCTTTCTCCCTTTGTTGTGAGGCTCTAGTGAGGAAGAATAACAAAATAAATGCCCATATAACTGCCTCACGTTAGATATAGTCATATGTCTATTTCTAATATTTGCAGATTGCTTTAAAGGCAATTATAGTTTGTGCAGTTAGAAAGACCAATAAGGGAACTAAGCCAAATTTAAGATAGTTAACGTTGATTTGTGCCTGGAACCACTGTTTACTGCAACTGTTGCTTTTTATTGCTGCCCTTCACACTTGAATTTGACCCCACAGTCATAGCCAAAGAAAGCCTTCCTCACTCTTTTATAGACTCATGCCTGGCTAGGCTATCTTTTACCATTTCCCAGGAGACTTTGGGGACACAGCCTGATTAGTAAATAGGCTCCAGATTTTCCTTAAAGACTTCCTTTTGCAGCTTCTGTTTTCCAGAACTCTCTTTTCTCCCTGCCCAGCTCCTCCTGCTCCCATCCCACAGCTTTGCTCTGTTTTACCAGCAAGACTGGTTCACATGTCCTCTCTATCTACTGCCCAGATGTAGGCCAAAGAGGTGAGATTCTTGGATCATATTAGTTAAAGATTCTAAAAAGTCTAGTTAAATAAACTCATTATTGAATGGTTAAATATATAAAATTGGATATCCAAAAAAAGTTTTTAATTAGATAAAACAACATTTTATTTCCTCCATTCAGCATGTTTGTTGAACAGCTACTTTGTTCTGTGATGAATACATTTTATCATTCGACTTTTGAAAATTTTATTGAAGTATTTTATACATACACCACACACACACACACACACACACACACACACACGGTATGCATGTCATAATTGAAGAACATACTTTCTCAAAGTAAATGCATCTGTATAACCATCACTCATAGGCTTAATAAAAGTTACATTATCAGTCTCTCTCAAAGTATTCCCATGCTACCTCCTAGCCATCCTATTGACCAAGGATAACTACTCTTCTTACTTTTAACAACATAGTTGGGTTTGCCCATTTTTCTACTTTGTATATGGGGATTCATATGGTGTATACACTTTTGTGTCGATTTATGTTGCTGAACATTGGGAGATTCATCCATATTGGGGGTAGTTGTCCACCATTCACTCTCCTTGCTATAAAGCATTGCATTATGTGTTTGTTCCAGAGGTTATACATACTTTCTGATATGGAAAGGCATTTTGTTGTTTTCCAGCAGGAGAGTGTTAAAAGTGATGCTGCTTCTTTCTTTCAAAAAAAAAAAAGAAGTGATGCTGCTGTGGATCATTGAGTATATGTCTTTTGTTAAATGTATCAACACATAACTTTAAGGAGAAGAATCCCAAAAGTGGAATTGCTGGGTCATAGGCTATAGCAGATACAAAGGCAGGGGTAATTTTAACAGATCTGTCTGGGTTAAATCTCCTTAATTGCAATGTGATGTTAGAACTCAAGGTAAAATAACCATTGGGGAAAATACTAAATGTCAGTTGAATTATTATTTTAAATTATCTGGAAGCAGTAATTATAGCAAAAACTAGGTCTAGAATTAGATGAACTAGGTCCAAATCCCGTCTTTGTCGGTTTAGGAAAGTTACTGAACTTTCAGTACACCATTTTCTTTATTTACAAAATGAATAGAGTTCACCCCATAAGCAAGTTGTGAGAATTAAATGAGGTAATACACGTAAAGTCCTTAGAACAACGTCCAAGTCAGTGCTCAACTGTTGGTCATTATGATTATTTTATTTATGTGAATCTCAAAAGGTAATTTCCCAGGCTGTAGACTCGAACAAAACGAAAGGAATGCAATTATAATATTACAGCTCATAATTATGGTGTGATACTATCTGACAACCAGATTCCCTGAGAAATATCTAGCAACCAGATTCCCTGTCTTTTGTTTTCAAGATCAAATCTCCTAAATATGACCTACATATGTGAGCTCATATACACAGCTCAAAAATCTCCTGGGTGAAGCCCTTTCTAAATCCCATGCTCTCATCCCCATGTTCCCCTCTCCTCTCTACATAACCTCTAACCTGTATTTAGTCTATGCTATTCTTAACTCACTCTACTGTAGTTATTTATACTTGTACAAGCTCCCTGTTTTAAGCTGGGGGCATCTAGAGTACAAGATCTGTATGTTCAACATAGGATAGACATTTAATGAGTTTTAGCTGACTTTAAAAGATAACAGAATTTATTGATGTTCAGTAACATTATCTGCCTCTACACTGTGTAACTGGTGGAATCCTTGACCCTGAAACTTCCAATGGAGTCATCACCATTAAGGAAGTAAAATCTGGTTTCCAAAAATTTTAAATGTATTTTTAAATAAAAATTACACATTTGGCTATAATAGAAATAATGCTCTCTCTATATGTAGAGAATTTACTGTACATCAATAAATTCTGTTATCTACCTATATATATGTAGAGAGAGAGAGCATTATTTGAATAATAGCCAAATGTTTTTATTTAAATATATATATATATATATATATGTCAGACACATTAAGACTTGTATAGACTAACTATAAAAATGGCCTATCATTCATTGTAACGTGAAAAATGTGTTCTAACATGGAAACAATAGCCTTAAAATGGAATTACAGAATATAATTTATTTATAAGCAAGTTCTGATTTACTATATGTGATAGAAAATCTTAAATGAAATGCAATATTTGGGTAATAAACTTATACCCTTAAGTGTCCTGAAGTTATACTGTGATCAGATATATTTGAGAAGAGTGGTAAGTTTTTCATTATTCCATAGCTCTTAATATTTCTAGATTGGACTCTATTGGTATATGTGTGCTTGTATACACTCAACCCCAAAATGAGCATACACAGGTCTCAGTCACTTTGAGTTGACAGTATTGAAGACAACTGAGCAAGCAGATTCAGTGTGTTTGTGGTTTATTTGCTCTGTGGCACTGAGTATTGATTAATGACATAATAAATCTTTTTGAGACTTGCTTTTCACTGCCAACACACTATTCTGAAATGAGATCTACAAGCATGAGTAGAGGTGATGAGATGCATGTCAAATAAGATAAGTTGGTCTCAGCTGGCAACTGATGAATAAATGCTTTTGGGGAGTTACCTCGTAGCTTTTCCTCATCTGTACCTGTAAAATTGTTTTTCAAAGCCATCCTCAGATGCTTTCATTAGTTGCTATTGTATTTATTTGGATTTAAAACTTTCTGCTATGCTTGTATGATCTTAGGGAATAATCCCAAAAGGTTGGTACTAAAACAGGTAGTTCTATTTATTCTAGGACTATTAATTTTAACTCAGTGGTATCAAAGGGCATCTTGTTATTAGACGCACAGGTGGAGATTTAGGAAGCTATGGATTCAGATCTTGCTCCTGTTTTTTGCTAGTTGTGTGACTTTGAACTACATCTTAGTTTCCTTATTTATAAAGTGGAATTTTGCCACTTGAGGATAATTAAGAGTCGCTATAATGTATGTAAGGCATCTAGTACAGTGCCTTGTATGTGACAAAGATTCAGTGCACAGGAAGTGTTTCACTCTTTTCAGTAAGGAGAATAATTTCTCTCACCAACATTTATTCCATTTAACCATAATTCATGAACTCTTCTCACATGCCAAGCACTGAGCAAGGTACCAGATATAGGTTGTGGTGAAGTGGTAGTGGTGACTTATCTTCTTTATTACGTTCTCTAATATTTTATTTCTAAATAGGATCCACATTGATTATTATGTAATATATCAAATTATAAAACATTGTATTTAGACAAGGGCATGAAATCAGATAACTGGAAGTTAACAAAGTGACATTAAACCAACTGTCAACGGACTTGAAAGCTGGAACAGTGGTTCTTAATCAAAAGTGATGTTTCAGTAGGATGCAGTGGCTCATGTCTGCAATCTCAGCACTTTATGAGGTCAAGATGGGAGGACGGCTTGAGAACAGGGGGTTCAAAGATCAGCCTGGCAAACATAACAAAACCCTGTCTCTACAAAAAATTAAAAGTTAGACAGGCCTGGTGGTGCGTGCCTGTAGTCCCAGCTACTCTGGGGGCTGTGGTGGGAGGCTCACTTGAACCAGGGAGGTCGAGGCTGTAGTGAGACCTTATCACAGCATTGCACTCAGCCTGAGCAACAGAGTGAGACTCTGTCATTTAAAAAAAAAAAAAAAAAGTTTTTCCTCAGGGTATTTGGCAATGTATGGAGATATTTTTGGTTGTCACAGTGTGAGGGAAGGGGTTGTACTAATGGTATATAGTGGGTAGGGACCAGAAATACTGCTAAAATTCTACAATGCACAGGATAGTTCCTAAAAACTATACATCCTAGAATGTCATTAGTGCCTAGGTTGACAAACCTTGGGCTACTTGAAGCAATAAAGGAAATATATGCTGCATCAGGCCACAGAGTACATTGTATAGTAGCTATTTACAAAGGTACAACCAATGTTTGATTGTAACTATTATGGCCACTAACATTATTGAGCCCTATTATGTACCTATTATGTGCCTTAATCCATTTAATCCTCTTTACAACCCTGTGATGTGGGTTATGATTATTAAATCCATTCTACAAATGAGGAAGTTGAGTCCCAGAGAGATTATGTTAATTCCTGAGGTCACAAAGTATGTGACAGAGCCAGGATTTGAATCCAGGAAATGCCCTTAAAAGCCTACCATCGTAACCCTTTTGCCAATTGTGCAAAGCCTGCTGGAAATTCTTCTAATAGGAAAAGCAACTTTTATGGGATGAGAAATCTAAAGATCTGAAGTATAGCTTCACTGTGGCTATAATCTCACTGAGCTCCAGTTCCCAAAGATGTAAGATTTAGATTTTGCCAGTTGAACAGTCCTTTTTTTTTCTTCTTAAGCTTTAAAATCAATATTTTTCTTGCATTAAGCAGATATTCTTTCAACAAAGTTTTGAATGTCTAATATGGTATAAACAGTATCTGGGTGCTTGAGAAAGACAGAAAAGTTACTATTCTCTTTGACACAAAAGAGAATAAAATAAGGTTCCTTGAATTAAAGACCTTACAAGCTCATGTAACAGACTAAATTTCATAAGAGGAATTAACATAAACTTTTTGCACATATTAATAAATGGCTATAATTGATTACCACATGAAATGCCATTTTCTCTGTGAAGAAATTGAAGTCCAGAGCATTTGAATGATACCACTGAAGGAATTCAGGATATACCACTCCAAAACATACTACTTCAATCCAGAAGAATTTAGGGAACAGCCAACACAAAGAAGGGCCATCTCTGAGTTCCCTTATCTGAAAGGAACTCATTTGCCCCTCTCTGGAATCTCATCAACCAGGGAAGATGAAGCATCACAGAGGACTAGACGAAAGGTCCATACCTTCCCTTTACTCAGATAACCTTTGTTCACACTGCATTTCCTCCTCTCACCTTCCTGTAATATGTCCCCACCTCCCCACAGAAGCCTCAAGCCCCTATATGAAAACTTAAGCCATCTGTCCTTTCTTCCTTCAATATTTTGTAGAACTCCAATGCATATATCCACATAATTAAAATGTTTTTCTTCCTATTAATCTATTAGTTTATTTTATACACTCAATTATCAAACCTTCGGAGGGTAGAGGTTAAGTTTTTCTCTCTCCTTTATCACCAGTGAAACAGATCAAATTTTGTTACTTTTATTTTAAATAGTTTATTTTTTTTGAATTAAGAACTATAACATTCTTTGTGTTGTAAAGTCACATTCTAGGTCTTGTAAGGGGACAGTTTTAAGTCAGTGCCTAAGGTGAAAATAGTGTGCCCATTCCAATTTGCCTTTGAGAATTCCTTAAATTTCTCATAAAAGATAGAATACCCGGTGTGTTGGTTTCTTAAGGCTGCTGTAACAAAGTGCCACAACCTGAGTGGTATAAAACAACAGAAATTTATTATTTTACAGTTCTGGAGGCTAAAAGCAAGATACCATCAGAGTCATGCTCCTTCTGAAGACTCTAGGGAAGAATATTTTCTTTGCTTCTAGTGGTTCCCCAGCAATCCTTATTTTTCCTTAGTTTGTAACTGCACCACTCCAACCTCTGCCCTCATTTTCACATGGCCTTCTTCCCTGTGCATATCCCTATTTGTCCTTTCCTCTTCTTATAAGGACATTAGTCAGTGGATTTTGAGCTCCCTACCACTGCCAATAATTGTATGATCTCTTTATAAATAATTACACCTGCAAAGACTCTATTTCCAAATAAGGTGACATTCTGAGGATTTTGGCGGAGATTGATTTGGGGGGATCTATTCAACCTACTGTATTTGGTATTATGTATATAATTCTGTGTAGAAATAGGAATGTTTACATGTACAACATACAGAAAAGAACTGTCTTGCAAAATGGAGTTTTCCAGCACTGTGTCTTGTCCTTAAACACTAAAATTAGATACAGCTTAATGAGACACTAAGCTAATAACAGCTATAAGACCTGAACTAACTTATATTACCATCCCTGCTTCATGCATGATAAGCAGAATTTTCTTCATTATTTTTTTCACTCTGTCTTACATGCAGTTGATTCCATTTTACTAAATGATGTTTGATGTGTATTTTCCCAAGAAAAATAGTGATGTATCATTGTAATTATTTTACCTTTTGTGTTTTTCCTAGGTATCTAAATATTTCTATTAAAATGGATATTATTATTCTATAAGATTCAAAATGTTCTAAACTTTATTTTGCCAATTCAATTTTTTTACCTTGCTGTATCTCATTATTCTATTGTTGAGCTTTTTTTCTTGAAACTTAAAAATTTTCATTGTAAAAATATCTATATTCTTTATAAATCATATAATATCAAGAGAGCTTATACATGATATTTTAGATTAGAATACATAAAATTTTTTAGATTAAATTAATTAACTTCTACATCAAGTGATAGTGAAAATATTAGTAGATAAGGTGTCTATAAAAGCTATACACCAAGAACAATAAAAAATTAATACAAAAATAAAAAAGCTGACTAGAAACACTTCTGGAATGGCATAGTAAGGCCCTCCAAAAATCTGCTTTTTCATAACAAGAATACTCACAAAAATAGTAAAATTCAACTTTTTCAGATCTAAGAAAATTAATCAAAATCATACAACAATAATAGAAATTATTATTCAGGAAAAACAGCTGAATCTTATTAAGAATAGCAAACACATTATAGCATTTTACCTTGCCCTGTTTATATCTCCCTACCACCACCTCTTTGGTAGCCTTGAAAATCAGCAGTTTTGGAAACATGGTATATGAAAACTACTAATGTAACAGGAACTAGAAGAACAAAATGAGTCTAGAGCTCCCCTAAAAATCACATGCCTAGAGAAGCATTACTATTTGACCTATCTGATAGCTCTCTGGAAAAGCTCCATTTTCTTCTTGCATTTATTTGATTGAGTCCAAGTTGATTTCATAGGAAAGACTTATCCCCAGAGTGTTTGTTGAAAATAATCAGGAGCAATTGCTTAACCTTGCAGCAGCCTGAAACAGCAATACCAGTAACAGTAAATAAGACATTGGTCAAGAAAACTTAAAAAGAAAAACTGAGAAATGAGATGTTATAAGGGACTTTAGAAAGCTCTGACATATTTTGGATGATATCAAAGGTTGTACATAGATGCACTGCTGTGCACATACCCAGAAGAGTCCTGAGAAGGCTCTAATCTTCCAGCTTTGGCTGACCTTGAAACTCTGCACAAAAAGGAAATGAAGGCAAAGGCAGAGTTAATAAACTGTTGAGCTTTGAAGGCGTGCCCAAGCACACACAGAGTCTCTTGGCAAAGGGCGAGATATATTCATTCAAGGCAGTGAAGAAAATATGTGTTCATCGATTAGCTGACCACTGAGCTAACTGAGCTGAGACTTCAGTGGCATATGACAAAGAATACATACTTTACATAAGTAGCCCAGGAAAGACATTAAACATAAATCTTCTATAACAAAAACAACCAGAAACAACAACACATGCTGAAGGGGATAAATATAATTTCCAGAGTTGTCACATCAAATTATTTAGTTTATCCATTGTTTAACAAAGAATGAAAGTATGTCCCATAAACAGGAAATAAAGCAGTCAATAGGAAAGATCCCTGAAGAAGCTCAGATATCGTACTTACTAGTCAAAGTCTTTTAATCAGTTTTTAAAAAATATGTTCAAAGAATAAAACAACCATATTTAAATAATTAAAGGAAAGTGCCTAAGAAATAAAAAATGAAAGTTATTAAAAAATAGGAAATCTGGAGTGGAGAATTATAACAACTGAAGGGAAAAATTCACTACAGAGGATCAACAGCAGATCTAAGTTGACATACAAACAAAAAAAATCAGTGAACTTGAAAATGGATCAGTTGGGAATATCCATCAGAGAACAAAAGAAACAAGAATGAAGAAAAATGAATGGAGCCACAGAAACCTGTGGGACACCATCAAGTATCCAATATATACATAATTTGAGAGTTCTAGAAGTAGAGAGGAGAGAAAGAAGCAGAAAGAAAATTTAAAGAATAATGGCCAAAAACACTTAAAATTTGAAGAAAAACATGAATCTCCACATATAGGAAACTCAACAAATTCCAAGCCTTCAAACTCAAAAAGATCCGAGCCTCTATGAGTTACAGTTAAAAAGTTCAAAACAAGTGAATATCTTCAAAGCGGCAACATGGAAGTGAGTTGCGAAGTACAAGGAATTCTGAGTAAGATTAATAGTTGCTTTTTCATCAGAAATCAAGGAGGCCAAAATTGTTCTTCTATTACTAGCAAGTATGAAATTCAAGGGGTAGGGAGTAGAAGTTGATGTTCTGGATGAAATTAAGAGAGCAAGAATTGGCATTTACTATTGCTTGCTAATTGGAATTATAGATAGTCATGGAAGTTGAGATTAATGAACCATCTAAAGAATAGAATGGTTGAAAAGAACGTTTCATGTCTGATTTTTGTTAGTTGGTGAGAGGCATATAATGCACAACAGTGGAGTATCCATCACCTCAATAATTTATCCTTTGTGTTACAGACATTATCTTCTCAATGTCTCTTAAGACTGACTGATAGCACATGCGTACTCTTACTAGGGCAAGTCAAATTATGCCAACTGTGTGGGAATACATGGGCATTAAACATTTGACACAGGCTTCATGAACAGCTATAACTATCCATAGAGCTTTATCCTTAGAACTGTCAGACCCATATCCCTTTGACTGATCATTTGCATTTATTTGAGTTCATTGTTGGTATGGGTGACAAAAGGAAATAGTCTGGGTGCCAAAAAAAAAAAAAGGAAAAAAGAAAAAGAAAAAAAAAAACTTGTAACTTGAGATGTCCTATGACAAAACAACTTTTTCTGAGATCAAGGATGGAGAATACACAAATCGTAATTATTCATAATAGTCCAATGGAAAACCTTGCTTAACCTCAGTTGATTAACTCCATCCTCATGAGTGAGGAATAGCTTTAATTTGTACATGCATGATTAGCCATACTTTTGTTTATGAGACAATAAAGCATCAATCGCTTTCTCATCAATATGGAGTCTTTCTAATAAATTCTGACCCAGGATTTATAATGGCACTTAACTTCTCAGCTTTTTTACAGTTCAGAAGGGTTCCTATCACATTTCGTTTTGTAATCTGATTTCATTATTACAATCATCATTAGGGCTTTTGCTCACTTTTCTCTTTTTATATTACCTATTTGTCATTTTTGGTCATGTCTCTTTCAACATCTGCATGAGCATATGAGTGACCCTCTATCTCCATAATTTCTGCTTGGTTTAGTACACATTTTGTTGTTGTTGTTTGAGCATGATTGACAGCTATTTGGGATAAATTTCTGCTAGTACCTGGCATAGTTCTTTTTAAGACAGTTTTTTAACATAGTAGGTGTATATATTTATGGGGCACATGTGACATTTTGATACAGGCATATAATGCATAACAGTGGGGTATCCATCACCTCAAGAATTTATCCTTTCTGTTACAGACTATCCAATTATATTATTCAAGATATTTTTAAATGTACATTAAATTATTGTCGATTATAATAACCCTGCTGTGCCATCACCTACTAGTGTTATTCATTCTATCTAATTATATTTTTGTACCCCCAGCACCGTTCTTGAAAAAAAAAATTCTAAAATTTGTTTGCTGAGTGACTGAATACCTATATTTTGTGCACAAAGAAAATGCAGGAACAGAAAACCAAGTACAGCATGTTCTCACTGAGAAGTGGGAGCTAAACATTGAGTACATATGAACTCAAAGAAGCGAACAACAGATATAGGGGTTTACTGGAGGGTTGAGGATGAGAGGAGGGTGAAGATAAAAAAAACTACCTATTGGGTGCTGTGCTTATTATTTGTGTGGTGACATAATCCATATACCAAACCCCTGCAACACACAATTTACCTATACAACAAATCCCTGAGCCTAAAATGAAAGGTTTTTTTAATAAAGAAAATGTAAATAAAGCTATATATTTTAATTCTTTTGGGATTTTCTAGGATTAATATGCTTACCTAATAGTAAAAAATTTTGATAAGATTTTAAAGGTAATATATTGCAATTTTTATATTAAATTTTTTTTGTGTGTTTATGGGGTACAATGTGATATTTTGATCTATGTATATTTTACAGATTCAGTCAAGCTAATATATCCATCACCTCACCAACTTAACTTTTTTGTGATGAGAATGTTAAAAAACTATTCTTTAGAAATTTTCACAGGAATACAAATACTGTATAATCTTATTTATATGAAGTATCTAAAAAACTCAATCTCGCAGAAACCAAGAATAGAAAGAATGAAGAGATGAGAGGGATGGGGAAGGGGAAAAAAAGAAAATATAATCTCTTCTAGAAAAGTTGGTTGTCCCTTTCTTTGGCTATAGTTTCTTATTTTCTACATACATGTTATAGCTGATTTCTAGTGACCAATCAATATCCACTCTGACATTTGAAAGCAGATACCTCACTTCCTCATCTGTAAAATGGAATAAAAATAGCCTTACCTCTTAGAGCTGTTAAAAGGATTACATAATTTATTATATGGAAACTGTCTTGCATATAAATGAATTTATTCTACAGATATGAGTGAAGGCCTGTTACTAGAGATACATCAGAGAACTAAGTAGATAAAATTCCTACCGTTGCAGATCTTATCATCTCTTAACAATGCGAAGACATGACCTATGTATACAAGTAAACTTGCCACTAGGCCAGATAAAATCCAAAATAATGTATTTTTAAGGTTGACTTGTGAGTACTTAGAAAAGCAGTAGCGGTTGCTTAAAGTGACAGTGAATTCAATTGAAAATTCACAGAGGCCTCAACTCATTCCCATTATAATTTTGAGACCTGTAAACTATAAAAATGGCAAATATGATTACTTACTCTTGAGTCTAAATAATCCATCTGTGGATTGCAGATGACACTGTGGCTTAAAGCACCCTATGTGGGAAGCTTTAAGGAGTTTAACTGACCACAAGATTAATATAAGGAAGTATTATGATATGGATACATGACAAAAAGAAGCTATGCTTTTTTTAATTTTAATTTTAAGGATCTCTTAGTATATCTTCCAGAGTCAGTGTGGTGATGTTGTGGTTCAATTTTGTGCCAGATATTATATGATTCTCACAACTCAGAAATACGAATAAACCAGAATGATTCTGGAGAAGAGGAATCAGTATACAGATGTATGAAAAATAATGTTACATGGTAAAAGAGGAATTTTTTTTATTGTACTTTAAGTTCTGGGGTACATGTGTAGAACATGCAGGTTTGTTACATAGGTATACACATGTCATGGTGGTTGGCTGCATCCATCACCCCATCATCTACATTAGGTATGTAATGCTATCCCTTCTCTAGCCTCCCACTGCCCAACAGGCCCTAGTGTGTGATGTTCCCCTCGCTGTGTCCATGTGTCCTCATTGTTCAACTCCCACTTGTGAGTGAGAACATGTGGTGTTTGGTTTTCTGTTCTTGTGTTAGTTTTCTGAGAATGATGGTTTCCAGCTTCATTCATGCCTCTACAAAGGACATGAACTCATCCTTTTTTATGGCTGCATAGTATTCCATGGTGCCACACTTTCTGTATCCAGTGTATCACTGATGGGCATTTCGGTTGTTTCCAAGTTTTTGGTATCGTGAGCAGTGCTACAATAAACATATGTGTGCATGTGTCTTTATAATAGAATGATTTATAATTCTTTGGGTATATACCCAGTAATGGGATTGATGGGTCAAATAGTATTTCTAGTTCTAGATCCTTGAGGAATCTCCACACTGTCTTCCACAATGGGTGAACTAATTTACACTCTCACCAACAGTGTAAAAGCATTCCTATTTCTCCACATCCTCACCAGCATCTGTTGTCTCCTGACTTTTTAATGATTACCATTCTAACTGGCGTGAGATGGTATCTCAATGTGTTTTTGATTTGCATTTCTCTAATAACTAGTGATGATGAGCTTTTTTTTTAATATGTTTGTTGGCTCCATAAATGTCTTCTGTTGAGAAGTATCTGTTCATATCTTGTGCCCATTTTTTGATGGGGTTGTTTTTTCCTGTAAATTTGTTTAAGTTCTTTGTAGATTCTGAATATTAGCCCTTTGTCAGATGGGTAGACAGCCAAAATTTTCTCCTATTCTGTAGGTTGCCTGTTTACTCTGATGACAGTTTTTTTGTTTTTTGCTGTGCAGAAGCTCTTAAGTTTAATCAGATCCCATTTGTCTATTTTGGCTTTTGCTGCCATTGCTTTTGGTGTTTTAGTCATGAAGTCTTTGCCCATGCCTATGTCCTGAATGGTATTGCCTAGGTTTTCTCCTAGGGTTTTTATGGTTTTAGGTCTTATGTTTAAATCTTTAATTCATCTCGAGTTAATTTTTGTGTAAGGTGTAAGGAAGGGATCCAGTTTCAGCATTTTGCGTGTGGCTAGCCAGTTTTCCCAACACCATTTATTGAATAGGGCCCCTTTCCCCATGCTTGTTTTTGTCAGGTTTGTCAAAGATCACATGGTTGTATATGTGTGGTATTATTTCTGAGGCCTCTGTTCTGTTCCATTGGTCCATATCTCTGTTTTGGTACCAGTACCATGCTGTTTTGATTACTCATAGCCTTGCAGTATAGTTTGAAGCCAGGTAGCTTAATGCCTCCAGCTTTGTTTTGTTTGTTTGTTTTTTGTTGGTTTTTTTTTTTTTTTTTTTTTTCCCCTTAGAATTGTCTTGGCTATGCAGGCTCTTTTTTGATTCCATATGAAATTTAATGTGTTTTTTTTCCAGTTCTGTGAAGAAAGTCAATGGTAGCTTAATGGGAATAGCATTGAATCTATAAATTACATTTGGCGGTATGGCCATTTTCACAATATTGATTCTTCCTAACCATGAGCATGGAATGTTTTTCCATCTGTGTCCGCTCTTATTTCCTTGAGCAGTGGTTTGTAGTTCTCCTTGAAGAGGTCCTTCACATCCCTTGTAAGTTGTATTCCTAGGTGTTTAATTCTCTTGGTAGCAACTGTAAATGGGAGTTCACTCATGATTTGGCTCTCTGTTTGTCTGTTATTGGTGTATAGGAATATTTGTGATTTTTGCACATTGATTTTGTATCCTGAGACTTTGCTGAAGTTGCTTATCAGCTTAAGGAGATTTTGGGCTGAGACGATGGGGTTTTCTAGATACACAGTCATGTCGTCTGCAAAAAGAGACAATTTGACTTCCTCTTTACCTATTTGAATACCCTTTATTTCTTTATCCTGCTTGATTTCCCTGGCCAGAACTTCGAATACTATGTTGAATAGGAGTGGTGAGAGAGGGCGTCTTGGTCTTGTGCCGGTTTTCAAAGGGAATTCTTCAGCTTTTGCCCATTCAATATGATACTGGCTGTGGGTTTGTTGTAAATAGCTCTTATTATTTTGAGATAGGTTCCTTCAATACCTAGTTTATTGAAAGTTTTTAGCCTGATGGTTGTTGAATTTTGTCAAACGCCTTTTCTGCATCTATTGAGATAATCATGTAGTTTTTGTCTTTGGTTCTGTTTGTGTGATGGATTATGTTTATTGATTTGCATATGTTGAACCAGCCTTTCATCCCCAGGATGAAGCCAACTTGATCGTGAGGGATAAGCTTTTTGATTTGCTGTTGGATTCGGTTTGCCAGTATTTTATTGAGGATTTTTGCATTGATGTTCATCAAGGATATTGGCCTGAAATTTTCTTTGTCAGTTGTGTCTCTGCCAGGTTTTGGTATCAGGATGATGTTGGCCTTATAAAATGAGTTAGGGAGGATTCCCTCTTTTTGTATTGTTTGGAATAGTTTCAGAAGGAATCATACCAGTTCCTCTTTTTACGTCTCGTAGAATTCAGCTGTGAATGCATCTGGTTCTGGACTTTTTTTGGTTGGTAGTCTATTAATTGCTGCCTCAATTTCAGACTTTGTTATTAGTCTATTCACGGATTTGACTTCTTCCTGGATTAGTCTTGGAAGGGTGTAAGTGTCCAGGAATTTATCCATTTCTTCTAGATTTTCTGTTTTATTTGCATAGAGGTGTTTATAGTATTCTCCGGTGGCAGTTTGTATTTCTGTAGGATCAGTGGTGATATTGCCTTTATCATTTTTTATTGCATCTATCTGATTCTCCTCTCTTTTCTTCTTTATTAGTCTGGCTAGTAGTCTATCTATTTCGCCTATCTTTAAAAAAAAAAAGCACCTAGATTCATTGAGTTTTTTTGAAGGGTTTTTTGTGTCTCTGTCTCCTTCAGTTCTGCTCTGATCTTAGCTATTTCTTGTCTTCTGCTGGCTTTTGAATTTGTTTGTTCTTGCTCCTCTGTTTCTTTTAATTGTGATGTTAGGGTGTCAATTTTAGATTTTTCCTGCTTTCACTGGTGGGCATTTAGTGCTATAAATTTCCCTCTACACACTGCTTTAAATGTGTCCCAGAGATTCTGGTACGTTGTGTCTTCATTCTTACTGGTTTCAAAGAACATCCTTATTTCTGCCTTCATTTCATGACTTACACAGTAGTCATTTAGGTGCAGGTTGATCAGTTCCCATGTAGTTGTGTGGTTTTGAGTGAGTTTCTTAATCCTGAGTTCTAATTTTATTTCCCTGTGGTCTGAGAGACTGTTATGCTTTCCATTCTTTTCATTTACTGAGGAGTGTTTTACCTCCAAATATGTGGTCAATTTTAGAATAGGTGCAATGTGGTGCTGAGAAGAATGTATATTCTCTTGATTTTGGGTGAGAGTTCTATAGATGTCTATTAGGTCCGCTTGGTCCAGAGCTGAGTTCAAGTCCTGGATATCCTTAATTTTCTATTTTGTTGATCTGTCTAATATTGACAATGTGGTGTTAAAGTTTCCTACTATTATTGTGTGGGAGTCTAAGTCACTTTGTAGGTCTCCAAGGACTTGCTTTATAAATCTGGGTGCTCCTGCATACATATATGTTTAGGATAGTTAACTCTTCTTGTTGCATTGATCCCTTTACCGTTATGTAGTGTCCTTATGGTAAAAGAGAAATTCTTAAAGACACTCAAGATCTGAGATGCAGAGACAATTTGAGGGAAAAATAAGAGTTGAAGTATCACTGTGGAGAAAAGCTCTATTCATTCAGCTGTGCCCAAAGGGACAGAAGTCAGATCAATGGAGTCAAATTAGAGAAATGCAGTTTTATGCTGAAACTGAAGAAAAGTAGAAAGGAAAATGAAATCCATGCCCTTGTGTAATTTCTGAACTTAGTACGTATCTTCCCATGAAGATCAGACGAAGGCAATGTCCAGGTCACTCTCACTCTGTTTTCTTTTGAAAGCATAGCTCCTTCTGACTTTTATCACATGTTCAATATCTATTGACTAATATTTTGACCAAGTTTACATAAACTTGAAGCATGTAAGTTAAGAACAAATAAAAATAAATGCAGATAATCTTCCAAAGAGCATGTTCTATTATTGCTACTGCTAATAAGAAACAATTACTTTCTCTTGAGACACTACCGGTTAGTTGATTAGTGAACCTTGAAATTCATTTTTTCCTTTAAAAAGCAATGCTTTAAGTAAGTCATGGTCAGTTATCTTCAAAGCCTCTTTAAATCATAAAATCAATTAGGACTGAGATCCAGAGAATGAGGGTGACCTATAACAGGGTACCCCTTTCTTGAATGCTGTGTTGACACTGGATATGGCAAATAGGTTTCTTATCTTAGATCAACTTCATTAGATTGGAAACAACTACCTAGATATCTGTGTTTAGAAGGATTCTGAAGCAGAGTCATGATCACGGGAAAAGTGCCATGATAAGTATCATCTACACTGGCAGAGAACCTGTGTTTTCTTACATACCCGTCACATACCAGACATTCCTGGTGAAATCAAGAGAGTCATTTATCCTGGTGGGTTCCAGTTCTTTCTTGCAGGTTTCAATTTGTCCTTGACCCCTTGTTTTACATCCAGTTTTCCCTTGGAGGCTGACCTAGCCAACCTATAGCAGGTGAAGCCCAAGACGAGAAACAGAAGCCACAGACTTGAATCGACCTCTCCACCATCTCCCACTTTGCATAAATTCCATACATGGCTCATAGCGGTCCTACTCTAATCAAACCCTGATTGCTATACAGGATTAAAAGCCTATACAGGATGGAAACAGATGTGACAGTTTGAATGAACTAATAGTATTTTGTATTTGTTAATAGTCCCTAATGAGAACAAACACTCAATGGTTTTGTACACCAAATAAACATTAAGGCAACACAAAGGTCTACTTAGGCTCTTGCTTCAGCTAAAAGATGACAAAATCCACACAGTTGATTGCCATGTTACCATGAATAGGAAACACTGACACACATTTCAAGTGTTCCAGATGGCCAGGTTGCTTGTTTATTGATTAGGTGAAATGAAATTTTCTATGAAGTTTTATTTCTAAATATTGATTGGAAGTTTATGTCAATAACAATATATGTACCCTATGCAAGAGTAAAATACAACACCTTTATTTGTGGGGAAAAATAGAGATCAGATCCTTTTGTCTTATTACATGTGCAAAAAGATTTTTTTAAATACACAAGTATTAACTTTTAAAAACATACCTTGAAAGATGTAGAAATACTGTCTTAAATGATTTTTCCTCTTCAGATTTATATTCATTACAAGAAATAATAGGTACAGTTATAATATACAATGTATATTTTTCTTATGATTTCCTAATATAGGTAACTGGTGAAAAATATTCACTTCTCTTGCTTTCTGTTTTGTTCTCTCACTCTCTCTCCTCTATGGGAAAACAGGAAAAATACCTTGAATGAATAACATAAGGAATCTGTCAATTTGGTAGAGTAATAATTTTTTATAAATCCCCCACCCCATAGTGTACAGTTTACAGTATAGGAAAAGTTCTCATTTTTACCTGAAGTTATTGTCAAAATTTCTTAGGAAACTGCAGCATTTCTGCTTCCTATATGCAGCTCAATTTCTACAGTAAGTTTGAAGAAGATGCCAAAATCTATATCTGAAAATAGATAAATAATAGTTTTCCTATTCCTGAAATGTGTGCATAACTCAAACTCAATTTTAACTGAGGAACAAAAACGGAATTCAGAGCTCACAGTGAGTTTGCTTCATGAATGCAGCAGCATTTTGGCATTTTCAATTGTATGCTCAATTTCCTACTTAAAAAATCCCAAAATTCATCAAGCATTAAGCCCTGCTGGGTAGTGACAAGATGTGCATGCAGCAATGCTCATAGAGTGGCCAAGTCTTTTCCTTAGGGATATTCCTAATTAAATCTGGTTGGTTCCTGCAAGTGGCTTAAATTGTTCTATACAAAGAGTACCATGAATTCTAAACCTCCATAGGGGTGAAAGAAAATGCTGTGTGCTAACAAGAGGGAAAACTAACTGCAAATAGGGAAAAGTGAAGCTGTCTTCTGGATTGATCAAGTAAAAAGGGAATTCAAGGGTTTCAAGTTTAATCTTCTCTTTCTGTTCTGCTTAGGATTCCTTTTTGTTCTTGATCTCTCCAGTTTAATCATTCTTAAAACTTCAGGATGCATCAGAATTACCTGGGAAACTTGGTCCTACCTGATTGAAATACAGTATTAAAATTCTACACAGGGGCTGGGCACAGTGGCTCACGGAGGTAATCTCAGCACTTTGGGAGGCCGAGGCGGGTGGATCATGAGGTCAGGAATTCGAGACCAGCCTGACCGACATGGTGAAATCCCATCTCTACTAAAAATACAAAAATTAGCTGAGCATGGTGATGCATACCTGTAATCTCAGCTACTCAGGAGGCTGAGGCAGGAAAACTGCTGGAACCTGAGAGGTGGAGGTCGCATTGAGCCAAGATCTTGCCACGGCACTCTAGCCTGGGTGACAGAGTGAGACTTTGTCACAAAAAAAAAAAAAAAAATCCTACACAGGATGGAAACAGATGTGAAAATTTGAATAAAACTAGTAGTACTTTCTATTTGTTAGTAATCCCGAATGAGAACAAATACCCAATGATTTTGTGCACTAAATAAACATTAAGGCAACACAGAGTCCTACTTAGGCTCCTGCTTCAGCCAAAAGATGACACAGTCCACACATCTGACTACCATGTTACTATGAATAGAAAACATCAACACACACTTCAGGTGTTCTAGATGGCCAGGCGAAAAATAAAAATGCAGATTTTCGGGGCTCCCACCATATGAATTGAAAGCAGAATAAATCCTGGGAATCTGTTTTGTGCTAAGAGCTTCAGAAATGATGGTGAGTAGCATGGCTTGAGCATGATAAATGGCAATGAAAACTCCTCACCAATAACATAAAACCTTAAAGTAAAAAAATACAAAAATTACTCAGTGAAGAATTAGCAAGGTGCAGTCCTTGATACCTTCATGACATAATTCTGTACATTCCATAGCATTAGTAATCATAAGAAAGAATGTTTTAGACCCATCCGTGTTTGGACATCACCAGGTATTTAAGAAAAATGCAGATTCTTAGGCCTGTCCTTTCCTCCAGAGATATTATTCAGTACATTTGGCCTGGAATCCAAGAATGTTGAAACCATCTGCAAAGAAATTTTATTAAATTGATTAAGGGAATAAAAATCCAACTAGTCTTGTATCAAAATAGCAACAATCATGAAACCAGCTTGCCCTTTGTCCCACTTCTTTGTATCTGGTCAGTGCTTACTACCCCAAGATAATGTAGCCCTTGTCACAAGACTCTGTTTCTTTTCTGTTGTATAGATAAATTATAAGATATTGTGAGATGACAAACTTTCCATTTGGGTTTCTCCTTTAAGTTCCGCATACTGATAAAACTACTGATGCCAGCTGGTCTGAAGAGCCCAGCAAGGAGCTGACTCATGGGAGAATGCAGTTTCCACATCCTGATGATTTCATCCTCCTTACTCTGGTCAATTGATGAATCATTTTCTAGCCCCTCACTTTCCATGAACCCCTTAAAAACCATTACTCGGAACCCCTGGAGGAGACAGATTTGAAGTTTGAGGATTCCTCCCATCTCGTCATTATTAACCTGTTTCTCTATTGCAAACCCCACTGTCTATATGTATTGATCTGTTGCTATGCATTGGGCATATGAACCTGGCAGTACCGTAACAGTGTCTATTGTTAGCTCAACCCCATAAAATTCTGCTGTGGGTGCTTCATGGAGTACACTTTGTGAAGTTCTGTCTAAGGAATACTGTTAACACAATATGAACACCAAAGATGTGATTAAAGTAGCTATGTATTTAATGATTAGATACCCCTCCTTAACACTAAAGGAAGGGGCTCTTTTCCTGAAAATTTTTATGCCATCAAAAATTAATTGGCAAGAAAAGAATCCACAGTATTCTATGAACTACATAGGTTTTTATGTTGTTTGTTTTCTGGTTTTCCACGTCATACATAAACATTTGTTCTTTCCATTAGGATCCTCTCCATCTAGCAATTAAATAATTTAAATCATTCCATAATTTTTTTTAAAAAAACAAAACACTTGGCTCGTGAATTCAAATAGTCCAGTGTTACCTCTGTCTCCAGGGATCAAATAGTGTCACCAGGACTCAGTTTCTCTCCATTCCCTCTTTATTTTCTGCATGCTGACTTCTTCTGATATCAGGCTCTCCACTTTGGTGGGAAATGTGGTTATAGGAGCTCCATTCTCATAGACCCTTGGGTTAAATCCAATAGAAACAACTAGAATCTTCTCAGCTAGTTCCTGAAAAATCTTGAGCATTACTCTCATTGAACAAATTTAGATCATGTGGTTGAAGGAATGTGATAGAAAGGTTGACTTAGCCTTAGCATACATGTTTTGAGGGGAATGACACTCCCCTCAAGATGACACATACTGAGAGAGGATAAGCGGTGCATCCAATTAGTTGATTCGATTGGTTGCAATTAGTTGTTATTGCCAGAGCGGGCAGGGATGGATCTGGGGAGACATCCCCAGGAAATACCCACAACAATAGTGTGTGTGCACAGAAGCAACCTGACATAATATGCAGGGTTTGTTCCCGCCAGGTTGCCAGCGAACTTGATTTGAAAGAGACAGTCTAATATTTTGAACTTTCATGCTAGCAAACAGAGTAAAAGAAGTTCTGGTAATAACAGTATTTGGAGTTTTTAATTAAGCCAGTTTAATTATTACCTTGTTGGGATATTTGGTTTGTACTTGAACTTGCAGCCACTTCCCTTGCATATGCTGTGAGGAATCTTGCATAGTCTCAGTAGGTATATGTGTAACCCTTTCCTAGGGGTTCTTAACCTTATTTTGTGCTAGAGACCCCTTTGGCTATCAAGAGAAGCCTATGGACTCCTTATCAGAAAAATGTTTTGAAATTATGAAATAAAATAGGATTGTAGAGAAAACCAATTATATTAAAATAGTTATCAATATGTTATAAACAAATGTGTCATATAAGAAATGCATCCTGTTTTAGTAATACACCAAATTAGTAAAAATAAATATGATTTTTTTTTTCCTTTTTGCTATCTTCGTTCATAGACCCACTATTTTTCTGGGAGTGTCTATGGACTCCACATTAAGAATTCCTATCACACAGATGCTGGTGGCCTCTTAGCAAAAATAACCATGTAACTCCCCAGTTTAAAGCCTTCCAGTTGTTCACAACTTCCCTCTGGATAAAGTCTAAAATCCTTAGCATGACAAACAGGCTCTATTATCACCCAACCAGACTCAGTCTCTCAAGCTCCTCCACCTTGTATTGTAAGCTCAAACCATGGACAGGGGACATATTGTTTCAGAAATGAGTAGCATTTTCTCATGTCTAGGCATTAACATACTATGGACACCTGCCTAGACAAGCTCCACCTCTCTCTTCACTATTTTCCTGGCAGAATCTTCCCCATCCCATAGGATTCAGACTTAATTCCATTTAAGACAGAGCTGGCACTCCTGTGTAACACATTCTGTACACGTTGATAAACCAGAGAATCAATAAAAGCCAAACCTCAGGAAAGGTTTCACATGTAATAGAACATTTACCTTCTTAGCTACTCCTAGTAATGACCAGTTGTCAGGCAAAGGTCTCCCCAACATAGTAAGTGCCCATATAATTAAAAAGGTTTCAAAACATTTTTCAATTCTTGTGTCAAATGCTGGTATGAAAATAATTGTAGTCTTCTATTTAGTAATATGTAAGTTGACATCAAAACAGATTATTGAGCCAATGAAGAGTGAACTTTTTGTGCATTTGTATTTATTTTAAATTACATCATCAAATGGACAGTAAGACTAACTCTTTATTTTATTATTATTATTATTGTTATTATTATTTGAGATGGAGTTTCGCTCTTGTTACCCACGCTGGAGTGCAATGGCGCGATCTCAGCTCACCGCAACCTCTGCCTCCTGGGTTCAAGCAATTCTCCTGCCTCAGCCTCCCGAGTAGCTGGGACTACAGGCACGCACCACCATGCCCTGCTAATTTTCGCATTTTTAGTAGAGACAGGGTTTCACCATGTTGACCAGGATGGTCTTGATCTCTTGACCTCATGATCCACCCACATTGGCCTCCCAAAGTGCTGGGATTTATAGGCGTGGGCCACCACACCTGGCCAGACTAACTCTTTATAGCTATGTATAATTTATGATATTCTATGCACAGTTTTCAGCATATTTTGAATATCTCATTTTATCCTCGTAGCAATTGTATGAGATAGCTATTATTATTATCCCTGTTTTGAGGAAACATGCTTTGAGAAGTTGAAAAACTTGCCCAAAGCCACGTAGCTGGTAAGGAATTTGAGTCCAGGAGGTAAGAGGTCAGACCTCTCATTCGTAACCACTGTGGCATAATCTAATGTTGATTCTTATTAACAAACTCCCATTTCACCTATGCATATAATGGAAGTGTGTATGTATGCATGCTCATACATATGTATACATACATAGTTTTTGCATAAATTGTCCTTATCATGTTTTTCTGTTTAAACATCCTGACAGCTGTGTATATTTCATGTTAACAAGTCTATATCTCCAAAAATTGGTAACATTTTAGCCAGAAATATATATAGAAGTTAATGTTCTAGTTGTGCATGAGGCATTCCCCATTTTTTTTGTCTGTACTGATTCTCTACCTGACCAGTTTTTGCCAGAATGTCTTGAACCAGTGCTAGAGTAATAGTTATCATGGAATTTGGAGATTAAGTTCAAATCTGTGTTCAAATCTTAACTGTTTCCTGCACCTTAGGAACTAACCTAATTACTTTACACCTCAAGGTCCTAATAGGTAAAAATGGGCAGTATGAGCCCTGATAAAATATAAAACTAAGAGAAAAAACTTAGCGATAATTTGGGTTTTCTATTTCCATTTCTATTTGATAACATTTAGGAATTTGAGGTATGAGTTTTTTTTTAAGGTAAGATACATTCTGTCTCTTGAAGTCCTTTGCATAGCGGCCACTTCTCTATACTCTTAGAAAAGCAGGGGTTTACATATGAATTTATTTCCTGGGCTTTATTTTTTATTTATTATTTTTTAAACTTTTATTTTAGTCGCAGGGTTGCATGTAAATGTTTGTTACATAGGTATACTGATATCATGGGGGTTTGTTGTATAGATGATTTTATCAACCAGGTATTAAAACTGGTATCCATGATTATCTTTTTTACTCTTCTCCCTCCTCTCACCTTCCATGCTCAAGTAGATTCCAGTGTCTGTTCTGTCCTTCTTTGTTCTCATAATTCAGCTCTCATAAGTTCTCATCATTCAGCTCCCACTTATAAATTAGAACATGTGGTATTTGGTTTTCTGTTCCTGTGTTAGTTTGTTGAGGATAATAGTCTCCCGCTTCATCCATGTTTCTGCAAAAGACATGATCTTATCTTTTTTTATGGCTTCATAGCATTCCGTGGTGTATAGCATCCCATTTTCTTTATCCAATCCATCATTGATTGGCATTTAAGTTGATTCTATGTCTTTGCTATTGTGAATAGTGCTGTGTTAAACATTCATGTGCATGTGTCATTTTTTTTTTTTTTGAGATGGAGTCTTGCTCTGTTGCCCAGGCTGGAGTGCAGTGGCACTATCTCAGCTCAATGCAACCTCTGCCCATTGGGCTCAAGTGATTCTTCTGTTCAGCCTCCCAAGTAGCTGGGATTATAGGCGGGCGCCACCACACCCGACTACTTTTTGTATTTTTAGTAGAGATGAGGTTTCACCATGTTGCCCAGGCTGGTCTCGAACTCCTGACCTCAGGTGATCTGCCCAACTTGGCCTCCCAAAGTGCTGGGATTACAGGCATGAGTCACTGTGCCTGGCCTTCATGTGTCTTTATAATAGAATGATTTATATTCCTTTGGGTTTAGACTCAGTAATGGGATTGCTCCAAGCCTTTATTATTCTAATTCCCCCTTGTGATTCTTGTCACATCTCAATATCACCTATTCAGAATACTGGTAATTATTCTTTACTTCTAAATTGACTTCCTTTTTATTTAATTAATTAAAAGAAAACATTATAATATCTGTAAACGCTCTGGGTCAATATTTTTTCCTGTATCATATTAAGATAAATAAAATACCAGATAAAAGCATTAAATAAAAATAACAGTTTAAATCATAACATCTCACATACCAGCAGAGGTCCACATACATCCTTTTGGGAAATGCTGGCCTGAGCTTGTCACCTAAAAGAGACCGCTGTCAAATCTCTGCTATCTAAAGCAACTGGTATGAAAAGGAGCCTGCTCAGTCCCTGGAGTTTACTGTTGATTTCTCCAGTCCAATGCACATGGCTTACACATGCAGCTTGGACCCATGGCCTTACATATGCACATGCATTAGTCTTTGTTATTGTCAGATACTGAGGGCAAAGCCAGCCGTTGACAAAACTACACAATGAACAGCTGTGTAACTTAGAATCGCTTTACCTCTTCCTTCTATGTTTTTCTTAACTCTTTTGAAGGGTTGCTGCCACTGTGCTGCATTTCCCAGCCCTCATGGAGTGCCTAATTATGGCTTGTCTTCTATATGCAGAGACCCTTCCTGGAAGAGATCATTTTCTTCCATCTATATTCATTATCTCTGTTCTGCCTCAAAACTCAGAACATAGCTTTCCTGGGTAATATTCTCTCAGACACATGGTTGGTGACTCTCTGCTCTAATATATAGATTTTCAATGAGTTTTCTAATTGATAATAATGTGGCCAAATTTCTTAGCCTAAGCTAGAGAGGACTTTGAATTTAATGGTGAATGACCTTGAATCATTCTTTTATTCTATAGTGATGAGTGTCTGAGAGAGAAGTTTAATATTCTTACCGGGCAGATTTTTCTCAGATAGAGAAACCTCCTAGAAATTCTAAATCTTGTGCCATTGAAGTCCCATTAATCTTTCTGTGAAAGAATCTGGAACCTTCAAAAAAAATTACCAAGCAAAAATTTCCCTGAAAAAAAATATATATACTTTTTTTTTTTTTTTGAGATGGAGTTCCACTCTGTCACCCAGGCTGGAGTGCAGTGGCACAATCTCAGCTCACTGCAACCTCTGCCTTCTGGGTTCAAGCAATTCTCTTATTTGAGCCTCCTGAGTAGCTGGGATTACAGGTACCCACGATCGCTCCCATCTAATTTTTTTGTATTTTTAGTAGAGACAGGGTTTCGCCATGTTGGCAAGGCTAGTCTTGAACTCCTGAGCTCAGGTGATCTGCCTGGGTCAGCCTCCCAAAGTGTTGGGATTACAGGTATGAGCCACCGTGCCTGGCCTTCCCTGAAATATTTTTCAGTACCTGTTCAAATTTTCACTTTTGGTAAGCTTTACAAATATGAAACAGAAGGGCAATAGTCGAAAGTAAATTAGCTTATAAATTCATAATCAGTTCTACTGAGGACCTACTTTCTGGCCCAGACTTTTTCCTGTTTTTTCTTGTCTTGGTTTTTTTTTTTTTTTTTTTTTTTTTGAGACAAAGTCTCACTCTGTCACCAAGCAGTGGTGCAATTCACTGCAACTTCCACCTCTCAGGTTCAAGAGATTCTCCTTCCTCACCCTCCTGAGTAGCTGGAATTACAGGTGCACACCACCACACCTGGCTAATTATATTATTATTATTTTTGGAGACAGAGTCTTGCTCTGTTACCAGCCTGGAGTACAGTGGCACGATCTTAGCTCACTGCAACCTCTGCCTCTGCCTCCTGAGTTCGTGATCTGCCTGCCTTGGCCTCCCAAAGTGCTGGGATTACAGACGTGAGCCACCACGGCCTAATTTTGTATTTTTAGTAGAGACAGGGTTTCACCATGTTGGCCAGACTGGTCTTGAACTCCTGACTTCAGATGATTCATCCACCTCAGCCTCCCAAAGTGTTGGGATTACAGGCGTGGGCCACTGCATCTGGCTAGCCCAGACTGTTTTTGCCTCCTATCTATGGCAATTTGTATCCAGTCAAGAAGCATCAATGGCCATGCAGAGGCAAACGTAAAATGAAGTAAAGGAAGCTGAGCCAAGCTGCAGGAACTCTCACTTGCTTGGGCCCCTTGCAAGGTTCTGGGAGGAGTCCAGCAGTGTGCTCACAATGCATTCACCAAAATGTGTTTCTGTAAAACTTGCAAAAATCGTTTTGACTTTAGTTAAGACCACTATCGTACCACTCTAACTTGCCCTCCAGCACATTTCCTCTCCTGACTGAAGGAGTTTGGATTGTCCATGATTAAGCGGGATCTGCCAAAAGAGATTAAGTTGGGGATACACTTAGTTTGGGTTTATGTGGCTCAAAGTCACTTCCAAGCATCTAATAATGTTATGGAGTTCTGCTGGCCATCCTGGTTTAAGAATGGCTTCCATGGGGTGCCTACTGACAATTTTTCTGACATCTTGTCTAAAAGATGCAGGGTCAGATTTACATCAAAGTATGAATCCTATATTAGTTTTTTTCCCCCTCTGGATTATGTGATGTTTGTGTCATTTGTCAGTTTTTTGATATGTATAATTTGTTGTGATTTTGTTTCTCATTCCAAATAAAAATCTGCTCTTATATCTATCTAGTTTTGTATTAGTAATTTTGTATTTTTCTTTACTTACTGAGAAGGCCCAAATTATATACTCTTCAAGCCCTGAAATTGTACCTGCGGGCACTCTCACTTCTCCAGCAACTGGGACTAGTAAGGCCACTGCCGCAGACTGTTCCTGGTGAGGCAAGTTCTGCAACTGTATTTGGTTTCATAAATTTCATTTTTGGAACTCAAATTGCTTAGTTGCTATGTGGCAATTAATTAGTGGAAATATCCCATGTTATTCATAACTTCTGCCACCACCCATTTCAGCAAGAATATATACCACACAGTGAAGGCTATTTGTTTATTATTTTTTCCCCAATAAGTTTCACTTTGGTTTGTTTCCTTCATTCTTGGGGCACTCCTCTTAAACTAGTCCCCTTGATATTCACTCTATCTTCTCTGCCTTGGAACAGTTTTCCAAAGATCTAATTAGCTTTTCCATCAGTGAAGCAGTTCTTTGCTTTCGTGCCTCTGTTTGTAAACAAGAATGTCTTTTATCTTTGGCTGCCTAGAGAATTTGCTACACAAAAGCCATTTTCTCATCCAGTCTATTATTGTTGAGCTCAGATTTATGGATACCTGTGTTTTTTGCTCATAGCTGCCTTACCTCAGGGTCTAAGACTCAGTGACAAATATGGCCTCTTCCATTTCAATATTGGATTCATTGTTGGTCAAAATACCCAAAAGACTGTCCACATTTCATCCCCAGCTTTCACTACTTGGCAAATTCTGAATTTAAGGGATCCTTACATAAAGTGGTATATGTTCTTCAAACTTTCAAGATGATTTAAATGCAGTTGTAAAATACGCATTTACCAATCAATGTTTGTTCACATTTCACATTGCCGAAGATCTGTACTCTTATTTTTATAAACACTAGGTGCTTTATTTCATTACGCTGATATACCTGTCTTTCTTCATGTGTCTTAAAATGTTTCCATCTCTTACATTCCATCCCAGTGGTTATCAACAACTGCTAGAGGAGACATAATCCAACAACCTTTTATACTTGCCTCTCAAATAAATCTCTGTAAATCAATTTTTAATGAAAAGGGATGGTTTAGTTTAGCTTGAGTATAATCTAAACTTCCTTTTCATTTTAAAATTTATTATTGAAAATAATTTTAAAATACATTTGTCTATTTCATTGTGTTATAACATATGTGACATGATTTAACTAAATCTTTAGTGTTTGAGGATTTTATTGTGGATAAGGTTATTATTCTGATCAATTCTAATTGTACAACATTTACAGAAACTCTGAATGTCAGCTGGAGAAGGTCCAGGGTCAAATAACTCCAGAATTGACACGGAAAGTTAAAACAATACATGAGAAAAACATGTTCGTTATTTTAGTTTTCCTCCTTAGTAAATTACATAGATTTAAGAAAAGAATATTATGAATTATTAAAAATGTGAGTCTCAGTTAGAACTTTGATTTCTATGTACCAGTTTTCAATATGTTAGATTTACTGTCTAAATTACTTTGAGCCCAGTATTGATCTGAGTTTGCATTGTATTAGAACACAGTGGTAATAAAAGGGAAAAGAAACTGGAAATATGCCGGTTGGTCTTCCATAGGCCAGTTCTAATACCTGAGCTCTCAGTTACTAAGCTGCCCTAGTTCCCCAAATGCAACAGCTACAAAATAATACATGTGCTTTCCTGTTTATAAAGCACATTTACATTCATTGTTTGATTTTATTTCCACAATGACCCAGTGAAAGGATAGATGATGTTATATTCCCTTTCCACAGAAGATAAAACTAATGCCCAAGGAAATTGATTGATACATCAAAAGAATAATTACGGGAACACTTTGGTTTATTGACTATCATTTTATTACATTTCAAGGATACTGTACTTTTTACAAACTGAGGTCTGTGGTAACCCTGCTTTGAGGAAGTGTCTCCACTTTGTGTCTCCATGTCATATTTTTGTAATTCTTGCGCTAGTTTAAAACTCACCATTATAATATCTTTCATAGTGATCTTTGATCAGTGATGTCTGGTGTTATTCTTGTAATTGTTTTGGGGGGCCAAACTACACCCATAAGTGAATGTAATCAGTAAATGTGTTTGTTCTGGTTGCTCCATCGACTTCCTGTTTCCCGTCTCTCACCCTGTCTTGGGTCTTCCTCTTACCCAGGACTCCGTAATTTTGAATTTAGGCCAATCAGTAACCTTGTAGTGGCCACTAAGTGTTCAAGTGAAAGGAAGAGTTGTATGTCTCTCCCTTAGAATCAAAAGCTAGAAATGATTAAACTTAGTGAGGAAAGGAAGGCTAGGCCTGTTGCACCAAACACCTACGTTGTAAATGCAAAGGAAAGGTTCTGAAAGGAAATTAAAAGTGCTCTCCAGTGAATACACAAATAATAAAAATGCAAGACAGCCTTATTGCTGATATGGAGAAAGTTTTAGTGGTTTAGATAGAGGATCAAACCAGCCACAACGTTCCCTTAGTAAGCCAAAAACTAATCCAGAGCAAAGCCCTGTCTCTCTTCAATTCTACAAAGGCTGAGGGAGGAGAGGTGAGGCAGCCACAGAACAAAAGTCAGCAGAGACCGGTTTATGATGTTTAAGGAAAGAAGCCATCTCCACAATAGGGCAGTGCAAGATGAAGCAGCAAGAGCTCATGGAGAAGCTATAGCAAGTTATCCGGAAGATCTAGCTAAGATCACTGATGAAGGTGGCCATGCTAAACAACAAATTTTCACTGCAGATAAAATAGCTTCTACTGAAAGAAGATGCCATCTAAAACTTTCATAGATAGAGAGAAGAAGTCAATACCTGGCTTCAAAGCTTCAGTGGACAGACTGACTCCTGTTAGGGGCTTATGCCCTGACTTTAAATTGAAGCCAATGTTAATTTACCATTCTGAAAATCCTGGGACCCTTAAGAATTATGCTAAATCTATCCTGAAACCCTTAAGAACTATGCTAAATCTATTCCGCCTATTCCCTTTAAATGGAATAACAGGCTGGGCATAGTGGCTCCTGCCTGTAATCCCAGCACTTTGGTAGGCCAAGACAAGTGGATCACTTGAAGCCAGGAGTTCTAGGCCAACCTGGCCAACATAGTGAAACCTCATCCCTACTAAAACTACAAAAATTATACTTGTCTGGTAATGGGTGCACCAAAATCTTGTAAATCACCACTAAAGAACTTATTCATGTAACCAAATACCACCTGTACCCCAATAACTTATGGAAAAATAAAATTTAAAAATAAAAAAATAGCCAGGCACGGTGGCATGCAACTGTGGTCCAAGCTATTCAGGGGCTGAGGCAGGAGAATCGCTTGAACCAAGGAGGCAGAGGCTACAGTGAGTCAAGATCACATTACTGCACTCCAGTCTGGGTGATAGAGTGAGACTGTCTCAAAACAGAATTAAAAAATAATAAATGGAAAAACAAAGCCTGGATGACAGCACATCTGTTTACAGTATGGTTTGCTGTATATTTTAAATCCACTGTTGAGAACTACTGCTCAGAGAAAAACATTTCTTTTAAAGTGTTACTGCCTATTGACAATACACTTATTTAGGAAGAGCTTTGGTGGAGATATATAAATATACTAATGTTGGTTTTACACCTGTTAACACAATATCCATTCTGTAGCCCATGGATCCAAGAATAATTTCTACTTTCAAGTCTTATGACTTAAAAACATTTCATAAGGCTGTAGGTGCCATAGATGGTGATTCTAGTGATGGAGCTGGGTAAAGTAAATGAAAAACCTTCTGAAAAGGGTTCGCTATTCTAGATGCCATTAAGAACATTAATGATTCATGAGAAGAGGTCAGAATGCCAACATTAACAGGACTTTTGGAAGAAGGTGATTCCCTCACAGATGCCTTTGAGAGATTTAAGACTTCAGTGGAGGAAACTGCAGATATGATGGAAATAGCACGAAAACTAGAATTAGAGGTGGAGCCTGAGTATGTCACTAAATTTCTGCAATCTCTTGATCAAAGTTTAATGGATGAGGAGTTGTGTTGCATCTTATGGATGAGCAAAGAAAGTGGTTTTTTGAGATAAAATCTACTTCTGGAGAAGATGGTGTGAACATTGTTGACATGACAGCCAAGGATTTGGAATATTACTTAAATTTAGTTTGGTGTTGGCTGTGGGTTTGTTATAAATAGCTTTTATTATTTTAAGAATGGGCAAAAACTGGATGCATTCCCTTTGAAACCTGGCACAAGACAAGGTTGCCCTCTCTCACCACTCCTATTCAGCATAGTATTGGAAGATCTAGCCAGAGCCATCAGGCAAGAAAAAGAAATAAAGTGTATTCCATTAGGAAAAGAGGAAGTCAAATTGTCACTGTTTGCAGATGATATGATTGAGTATTTAGAAGACCCCATCGTCTCAGCCCAAAATCTCCTTAAGCTGATAAGCAACTTCAGCAAAGTTTCAGGATACAAAATCAATTTGCAAAAATCACACGCATTCCTATACACCAAAAACAGACAAACAGAGAGCCAAATCATGAGTGAACTCCCATTCACAATTGCTACAAAGAGAGTAAAATACGTAGGAATACAACTAACAAGGGATGTGAAGGACCTCTTCAAGGAGAACTACAAACCACTGCCCAAGGAAATAACAGAGAACACAAACAGATGGAAAAGCATTCCATGCTCATGGTTAGGAAGAATCAATATTGTGAAAATGGCCACACTGCCCAAAGTAATTTACAGATTCAATGCAAGCCCCATCAAGCTACCATTGACCTTCTTCACAGAACTGGAACAAACCAACTTAAACTTCATATGGAACCAAAAAAGAGCCCACAAAGCCAAGACGATTCTGTGCAAAAACAAAACAAAACAAAAAAACAAAAAAACAAAGCTGGAGGCATTACGCTATCTGACTTCAAACTACACTACAAGGCTACAGTAATCAAAACAGCATGGTGCTGGTACCAAAACAGAGATATAGACCAAAGGAACAAAACAGAGGCCTCAGAAATAAGGCCACACATCTACAACCATCTGATCATTGACACACCAGAAAAAAACAAGCAATGGGGAAAGGATTCCCTGTTTAATAAATGGTGTTGGGAAAAGTGGCTAGCCATATGCAGAAATCCGAAACTGGACCCCTTTCTTATACCTTACACAAAAATAAACTCAAAATGGATTAAAGATTTTAATGTAAGACCTAAAACCATAAAAACCCTAGGAGAAAACCTAGGCAATACCATTCAAGACATAGGCATAGGCAAAGACTTCATGACTAAAACACCAAAAGCA